>JACEVL010000007.1:0-132500 GCA_020284085.1 Aporrectodea caliginosa | reverse complement strand
GTCCTTCTGATTAGTGTTTGCAGAATCCACCCATTCAGGATGTTGATGAAACCAAATCACGGATGCGTTATGTGCAGCTATATCCAGAAGGGTGAAGAAAAGTGTCAAGGGCCATCGTCTGGTAGAACGTTTCACTGTATATTGTCTGCACATTTTGTCCAAAGTGTCAACTGCACCTTTAGTGCTATTGTAGGTAAGGATGACCTCTGGTTTCTTGTGACATTCGGACGAGATCACATTGTCGTGATGAGCAGTTGACAATAAGGTGACAGCCTTATTTTTCTTTGGCACGTATGACACTATTGTCATCTTACCGGAAAATCCAAACACTGATGACAACAATTCTCGTTTAGCATTTGGTAGCATTTCTCTAGGTATGCATCCTTTCGACTTTCTCAATGTTCCGACTAGGGTCAGAGAATTATCTAACAGATGTTGAGCTAGAGTAACATCGGTGAAGAAGTTGTCCGTTGTCACATTCGTAGAAGCAGAGATACACCTGATGATGGTATGGTCACGTAAAAAAGCATGTGACCTTGAATTTCAAGGTCATCCGTGAAGGTCACGCATTTGGCAGTAGCTGCAATAAATTCCCTGACCCATAAAACATTAAAAACGAAACAAAAATTATCAAATTCCATGCCCAGGAACAGGTATACCTTGGGGGTCATTTGGACCCCCAAGCATAGAAGACGTAGTTTTTTTTCTCGCGTATGGCGAAGGTTAAAAGACCGTTCAAAACTCTAATGATAGCTGTTGTCCGGTGACGTCGATCTTACACCAGTGGAGGAAAAAATTGGATTTACGGAGAAAATTAAATCGAGAATGACGATGACAATCACCAGTTTTCGTCAGTTAGACATACAATACAATACAATACAAAACAATACAATTGCATTTTATATTGCCCTTCTGGCGTCCTTCCAAACTTCAGAAGTGTATAGGCCAACACACGATCAAATGAGAGAACATCGACAATACACTACAACACAATAAAATTCAAAACAAGACAATACAATGCAATATAGGTCTACAATACAATAATTACTGCATTATATTTATATAGCCCTCCTTCAGCTATATAGAGTGAGCGCCTCCCCGTTACAGGCCGAGCGCTAATAACCAAGCGGCTATACCCTGTACCGGTACTTCAAAATGTGGCATGCAGTTTCGAATAATAAACTACTCGAGGGTTTGAGCCTATAGGTCACAGAGGTGAAGGTCAGTTCACTAACACCATAATCTTGTCTTTGATAGCCAGTAGGCTAAACGAATCTGGGGTGGGGCTCGACTTGTACTCTAACGGTTTGGCTTGTACTCTATCATTTTGGCTGGTACTCTATCGGTTTTGATTGCTTGTATCGGTTTTGATTGTACTCTATCGGTTTGGCTTGTACTCTATCGGTTTGGCTTGTACTCTATCGGTTTGGCTTGTACTCTATCGGTTTGGCTTGTACTCTATCGGTTTGGCTTGTACTCTATCGGTTTTGCTTGTACTCTATCGGTTTTGCTTGTACTCTATCGGTTTGGCTTGTACTCTATCGGTTTGGCTTGTACTCTATCGGTTTTTGGCTTGTACTCTATCGGTTTTGATTGTACTCTATCGGTTTGGCTTGTACTCTATCGGTTTTGGCTTGTACTCTATCGGTTTGGCTTGTACTCTATCGGTTTTGGTTTTGGCTTGTACTCTATCGGTTTGGCTTGTACTCTATCGGTTTGGCTTGTACTCTATCGGTTTGGCTTGTACTCTATCGGTTTGGCTTGTACTCTATCGGTTTGGCTTGTACTCTATCGGTTTGGCTTGTACTCTATCGGTTTGGCTTGTACTCTATCGGTTTTGGCTTGTACTCTATCGGTTTTGGCTTGTACTCTATCGGTTTTGGCTTGTACTCTATCGGTTTGGCTTGTACTCTATCGGTTTGGCTCTATCGTACTCTATCGGTTTTGCTTGTACTCTATCGGTTTGGCTTGTACTCTATCGGTTTGGCTTGTACTCTATCGGTTTGGCTTGTACTCTATCGGTTTGGCTTGTACTCTATCGGTTTGGCTTGTACTCTATCGGTTTTGCTTGTACTCTATCGGTTTTGGCTTGTACTCTATCGGTTTGGCTTGTACTCTATCGGTTTGGCTTGTACTCTATCGGTTTGGCTTGTACTCTATCGGTTTTGTACTCTATCGGGTACTCTATCGTTTGTTGTACTCTTGTTACTTGTACTCTATTGGCTTGTACTCTATCTTGTACTCTATCGGTTTTGCTTGTACTCTATCGGTTTTGCTTGTACTCTATCGGTTTGGCTTGTACTCTATTTGGTTTGTACTCTATCGGTTTGCTTGTACTCTATCGGTTTTGGCTTGTACTCTATCGGTTTGGCTTGTACTCTATCGGTTTGGCTTGTACTCTATCGGTTTGGCTTGTACTCTATCGGTTTGGCTTGTACTCTATCGGTTTGGGTTCTATCGGTTTGGCTTGTACTCTATCGGTTTGGCTTGTACTCTATCGGTTTGGCTTGTACTCTATCGGTTTGGCTTGTACTCTATCGGTTTGGGCTTGTACTCTATCGGTTTGGCTTGTACTCTATCGGTTTGGCTTGTACTCTATCGGTTTTTGCTTGTACTCTATCGGTTTGGCTTGTACTCTATCGGTTTGGCTTGTACTCTATCGGTTTTGCTTGTACTCTATCGGTTTGGCTTGTACTCTATCGGTTTTGCTTGTACTCTATCGGTTTGGCTTGTACTCTATCGGTTTTGGTTTTGATTTGTTGTACTCTATCGGTTTGGCTTGTACTCTATCGGTTTCTATCGGTTTGGCTTGTACTCTATCGGTTTGGCTTGTACTCTATCGGTTTGGCTTGTACTCTATCGGTTTGGCTTGTACTCTATCGGTTTGGCTTGTACTCTATCGGTTTTGTACTCTATACTCTCTATCGGTTTTGCTTGTACTCTATCGGTTTGCTTGTACTCTATCGGTTTGGCTTGTACTCTATCGGTTTGGCTTGTACTCTATCGGTTTGGCTTTGTACTCTATCGGTTTGGCTTGTACTCTATCGGTTTGGCTTGTACTCTATCGGTTTGGCTTGTACTCTATCGGTTTGGCTTGTACTCTATCGGTTTTGCTTGTACTCTATCGGTTTGGCTTGTACTCTATCGGTTTGGCTTGTACTCTATCGGTTTGGCTTGTACTCTATCGGTTTGGCTTGTACTCTATCGGTTTGGCCTGTACTCTATCGGTTTTGCTTGTACTCTATCGGTTTGGCTTGTACTCTATCGGTTTTTGCTTGTACTCTATCGGTTTTGCTTGTACTCTATCGGTTTGCCTTGTACTCTATCGGTTTGGCTTGTACTCTATCGGTTTGGCTTGTACTCTATCGGTTTGGCTTGTACTCTATCGGTTTTGGCTTGTACTCTATCGGTTTTGGCTTGTACTCTATCGGTTTGGCTTGTACTCTATCGGTTTGGCTTGTACTCTATCGGTTTGGCTTGTACTCTATCGGTTTGGCTTGTACTCTATATTTTGGTCTATCGGTTTGTACTCTATCGGTTTGGCTTGTACTCTATCGGTTTGGCTTGTACTCTATACTCTATCGGTTTGGCTTGTACTCTATCGGTTTGGCTTGTACTCTATCGGTTTGGCTATCGGTTTGGCTTGTACTCTATCGGTTTTGGCTTGTACTCTATCGGTTTGGCTTGTACTCTATCGGTTTGGCTATCGTACTCTATCGGTTTGCTTGTACTCTATACTCTATCGGTTTTGCTTGTACTCTATCGGTTTGGCTTGTACTCTATCGGTTTGGCTTGTACTCTATCGGTTTGGCTTGTACTCTATCGGTTTGGGTTTGTACTCTATCGGTTTGGCTTGTACTCTATCGGTTTGGCTTGTACTCTATCGGTTTTGCTTGTACTCTATCGGTTTGGCTTGTACTCTATCGGTTTTGCTTGTACTCTATCGGTTTGGCTTGTACTCTATCGGTTTGGCTTGTACTCTATCGGTTTGGCTTGTACTCTATCGGTTTTGGCTTGTACTCTATCGGTTTTGGCTTGTACTCTATCGGTTTTGCTTGTACTCTATCGGTTTTGCTTGTACTCTATCTTGTACTCTATCGGTTTGGCTTGTACTCTATCGGTTTGGCTTGTACTCTATCGGTTTGGCTTGTACTCTATCGGTTTTGGCTTGTACTCTATCGGTTTGGCTTGTACTCTATCGGTTTGGCTTGTACTCTATCGGTTTGGCTTGTACTCTATCGGTTTTGGCTTGTACTCTATCGGTTTGGCTTGTACTCTATCGGTTTGGCTTGTACTCTATCGGTTTGGCTTGTACTCTATCGGTTTGGCTTGTACTCTATCTTTTGCTTGTACTCTATCGGTTTGGCTTGTACTCTATCGGTTTGGCTTGTACTCTATCGGTTTGGCTTGTACTCTATCGGTTTGGCTTGTACTCTATCGGTTTGGCTTGTACTCTATCGGTTTGGCTTGTACTCTATCGGTTTGGCTTGTACTCTATCGGTTTGGCTTGTACTCTATCGGTTTTGGCTTGTACTCTATCGGTTTGTTGTACTCTATCGGTTTGGCCTTGTACTCTATCGGTTTGGCTTGTACTCTATCGGTTTGGCTTGTACTCTATCATTTTGGCTGGTACTCTATCGGTTTTGATTGTACTCTATCGGTTTTGGCTTGTACTCTATCGGTTTGGCTTGTACTCTATCGGTTTGGCTTGTACTCTATCGGTTTGGCTTGTACTCTATCGGTTTTGGCTTGTACTCTATCGGTTATCGGCTTGTACTCTATCGGTTTGGCTTGTACTCTATCGGTTTGGCTTGTACTCTATCGGTTTGGCTTGTACTCTATCGGTTTGGCTTGTACTCTATCGGTTTTGCTTGTACTCTATCGGTTTGGCTTGTACTCTATCGGTTTGGCTTGTACTCTATCGGCTTACTCTATCGGTTTTGGCTTGTACTCTATCGGTTTGGCTTGTACTCTATCGGTTTTGCTTGTACTCTATCGGTTTGGCTTGTACTCTATCGGTTTGGCTTGTACTCTATCGGTTTGGCTTTGTACTCTATCGGTTTGGCTTGTACTCTATCGGTTTTGGCTTGTACTCTATCGGTTTTGGTTCTATCGGTTTGGCTTGTACTCTATCGGTTTGCCTTGTACTCTATCGGTTTTGGTTGTACTCACTATCGGTGTACTCTATCGGTTTGGCTTGTACTCTATCGGTTTTGGCTTGTACTCTATCGGTTTTGCTTGTACTCTATCGGTTTGGCTTGTACTCTATCGGTTTGGCTTGTACTCTATCGGTTTGGCTTGTACTCTATCGGTTTGGCTTGTACTCTATCGGTTTGGCTTGTACTCTATCGGTTTGCTTGTACTCTATCGGTTTGGCTTGTACTCTATCGGTTTGGCTTGTACTCTATCGGTTTGCCTTGTACTCTATCGGTTTGGCTTGTACTCTATCGGTTTGGCTTGTACTCTATCGGTTTGGCTTGTACTCTATCGGTTTGGCTTGTACTCTATCGGTTTGGCTTGTACTCTATCGGTTTGGCTTGTACTCTATCGGTTTTGGCTTGTACTCTATCGGTTTGGCTTGTACTCTATCGGTTTGGCTTGTACTCTATCGGTTTGGCTTGTACTCTATCGGTTTGGCTTGTACTCTATCGGTTTTGCTTGTACTCTATCGGTTTGGCTTGTACTCTATCGGTTTGGCTTGTACTCTATCGGTTTGGCTTGTACTCTATCGGTTTGGCTTGTACTCTATCGGTTTGGCTTGTACTCTATCGGTTAGCCTTGTACTCTATCGGTTTTGGTTATACTCTATTGGTTTACTCTATTGGTTTTGCTTGTACTCTATCGGTTTTGATTGTATTTCCAATGGAAACCTCCTGAAAACTTAAAACCCCCTCCAAAACATGTTTCCTGGCTACGCCCATGATGCTTAGGCATGGACTTCTAATCCCCTATAAATAATATTGGAGCCCATGACTTATGTTACTGTAGGCCTATATATCTGTGCTCAGTTCGAATAGCCTTCTCTTCTATCAAAAAACTGGCCAATGTCTTTCCATTCTGCCTAATCACCCTTTCTAAGAATGAAATATAGCAGCTGTCACGTCAAATCATCTTTCCACTTTGGATTAATGAAGAAGAAAACCTATAATTATTTCAACACCCAAATTTAGGCCCATCTGTTACACTGTTCTCAAGCTGAAAGTGTCAGTCGCCTTGCTGACCTCTCGCTTAAGGTGGGCACACATGGGGCATTCTTTAGGTAAGATATTCCTTAATTCGTGACCAGCGATTCTAAATACCAGTCACCATCGCTATTATAAAGAAAACATAACATAACATACAATTAGTAGATTTTGGCCGAAAAGATTATTTAAAAAAATTTTTGTCACCTGAGAAAAACTTGCCGACAAACAACAGCGTCGACACCAACAAGAGAAACAGCGTCTGCCTGATATCCACCATTGTTCAGGATTGGACAGAACTTCAGGCACTAGCCAATAAACAACAACGTTAGAGGCGCAGAAGTCGGTAACGCTGCTCTGGGTAACCTCGGAACAAATTTCTAGTCTAACGGTCTTAATGAGTCTGACCTGTGGTCGCTTCCCGAATCCTCGGGAACTGATCCTTTGTCGTATGATATTCCGACCGGTTACGAGTTGGACTCCATGTCCTGGTCATTTTTCCAGTCCCGAGCAAAGCATTCACCCTCTAGTTCTGCAAAGCTCAATCTTCTCTTCTACTGCCCACCGTTCTGCAATGTCAATTTTCAACTCCCCGACTCTTGCAGTCCACCCGCTCATCTTGTCCTTGTCCTGTGCGACCTTATTGACCCGGGAGGTCGCCGGGGTTGTGGGAACGGCGAAAAGCGATACCACTCCGCTCAGAGGTGGCGAGATACTTTGGAGGTACTTTGCCGTCGTGGGTTCGCAGAAGCAGAATATATGTATATACATATATTCTGCTTCTGCAGAATATATATACATGTAAAATATATATAACTTTAGAACTAATGGCATCTACGTAGACAGAGAAATCAAATTTCAATGCTTTCCCAAGGAACAGTTTGCAGCGATTGGGCTGGCGCCATATTTATGGCACACCTTAGAAAAATGACACGGTTTAGACAAATTTGTGGGGAGGGAATTACTTCACGCTCCCTCCCCAGGCTAAAAAGTGGGGAGGGAATTCCCTCCCTTCCCTCCCCGTGATCTATGGCCCTGGGTCTAAAAAGCTTTTGTAGGGCCTATGTGCTCGTAAGTTTTAATTGTAGGAATATTTTTCCACTTAACTGAACGGCTTAGTTATTGGAAGATGCTTTTTTTCTGCTGGTTATTTCAACACTTAGGCCTACTTTTATATTTTTTTATTATTTTTATTTATTTTTATATTAATAAGATTGCCGTGGAGATGCATAACGGCTGTAGCCGAGGCTTCAATATGTGTTCCTGTTTTCAATATGCGAGTTCCTAAACATGTTGGAAACTGGAATTCATTGCGATTCAATAGACAAATCAGCGAGTTTCTCATCATAACATTGAGCGGATTGGCAGCAAATGTGACTACACGGTTTTTCTATAGCGACCACAATTGTGGCCTCGACCCTGATCGTTTTTCAGTGAATTGATCGGGTGAAATCCTTCACCACCACCGCTGCCCGTTTAAATGGGTTCCACGCCCTTTGTATGTATATGGCCATTTATATAGCGCCTGACCAGAAATTCACGAAGGCGCTAAGAAACTCACGAAGGCCCTGTAAGGTCTATGTGTACGGACAGTACTAGCCTGAGATTCAAATCCTTGAAACAAGCCACCATCGGGAGGCGAACCGGTATTGAACGCAGAGAGGCGCACGGGACGTAAGCTGTAACTAGGCCTGGGAGTCACTTTGGTCAGCCAATCTGACCCCACTTGACCCTAAAGTGACTTGAGGTCGACTTGAAGTCGACAACTTTGAGTCAAAACGACTTGACCCGACTTTGCAGAAAAACAACCAACTTCCGACTTAAAGTCGACTTCTGACATGGTAATTACGATTACGTACGGCTAATAATACAAAAATGTCATGCCAATTTGCCTGGCAAGCATTAATTTCTTATACTAATGAGTAATGAGATCTCAACACCTGATGAATAAAATTGCATATTAGGCCTATTTTAAGCTGTTTGTGTTTGTTCTTGAACAATTTTGTAATGCTTTAATGGGTTAACAGAAGAATCTGCAGCGGACCGCGGACTGGTTGCATTGAATGGCGTGTTATAATGACACATTACAGTTTAATTCTGTTGTCATAATTATTTGGCCACTAACGTCATTCAAATAGCAATGCATGCGTATCATCCCACAGTACTACCACTCACCGACAATAAAGTCGATCATTGTCTAATACAACAGTTTTCCGTCTGCAAACGACTAATGAAGTGCACCAAAATAGCGCCAAACGATCGATTGATTAGTATGAGATCCAGATTTCTTTGGGTCGAATTCACTGACGACTATAAGTTCATTGATTTGCGCGCGTTCAGCTCTTGATAAGGCAGACGTGCTAACATTTATATTAACGTTTCGATTCACCAGTTTTATGAAACGTACGTGTGACGCTTTAACATTATTATAATAACTCATGATATAGATAAATCGACACCGATAAAAATAAGTAGGCCTAAGTAACTGCTTAGCCCAACCGCCGCAACCAAATAATATCGCAGTACCGTTCTGCGTGTTTGAATATTTCTACTTACTCTTTCAAATGAGATGAAAATCAACTTTTATCTTCAACACTTCAATTCAGTGTACATCGTCAATATAAATCAACTATATTTCTTAACACTTCACTCTCAAAATACAGCTCTAACTGTATTAAGACAACTGCATTATTCAAATCGACTGTAATCAGCAATTTCTAACCTTTCCCGCGCTATTAGCAAGTGCTCAGTACAAGCTATATATTCAGTCAATGTTTACGTAAGACAAGCGGCGATAACCGCCCGGTCAACTAGATCATGTTTATACATTATAATATATACAGTTGTATTGTCATGACACAACCCTAACACACAATAGGTCTTAAAACGCTTGTTCACACTAAAACACTATCCAACTGCTTAAACGCCATCGTGGCCTTACGATCATTAGTGTGGCGAGATAAATTTAGATTTGTTTGTGTCCCAAGTCGGTTTAAGTCGACTTGTGGTAGAAAACAACTTGAGGTCACTTTTCTGTACAAATTCGACTTGGGGGTCAGTTGCGCTAAGCAGAAACGACTCCAACTCGACTTGGGATGCCCAAGTCGACTGGGGTCGACTTATTGGGGTCGACTCCCAGGTCTAGCTGTAACCGATGCAGTTAACTAGTAGGGCGTAGGCCTACATGTTAAATACATAATCTGATCTTGCCTTGATTGTGCGATGTTTTAGCGTGTGCCTGTCAGCCGCTTGGCGTTGCAAACAATGACATGACTTGTGCTGGTAACACCGGACAGTGCAACTGTAAGGCACTCGTTATGGGAAGAGCATGCGATGTCTGCTTTGATCAGTTCTATGGACTTCTGCAGTTCGGAGGAACCTGCTCAGTGTGCTCACGTAAGTCAAACGAACAACAGTACACACGCCTCCTCTGAATAGTTTTTTCAGGTGTAGTGCTATACAAATTTCTGTTTACAATTAAAAAGTCTGGAGAACTTTTCCTTGCGGGTTTCGTAGCTTCTTGACAAAGAATTTTGAAGCAATGGATGTGGCGTATGTATACGCCTAATGGATTAAATGACACTCATTAAATTCCAATTAATTATAGCCCTATCCATAAGAGGCTTAATACATTATACCATACCCGTTAATTCCCATTAAATTGTACTCCTAGTAGGCTTATTGTATTAGATTACACTCATTAAATACCCATTGAATTTATGCCCACAGAAGGCCTAGTGCATTAAACTATATTAATTAAATTATACTTAAAATAGGCTTAGGCCTAATGCATTAAATTATACCTAGTAAGTAATAAATTATATTAATTGAATACCCATTCAATTTATGCCCACATTAGGTCTAATGCATCAAACCATATCCATTAAATTTTACCCATGGTAGGCGTGATGCATTAAACCATAATCCATTAGGTCTATAATTATTATACCCACGATAGGCATAATGTATTAAATCATGCAACTTTTGCTGACGATATATTGCAGTGCACATCACAGGTGTTGCAGGCGCCACCTGTAGCAAACATTTTTACTCTTTTCAAACAATAACAATTAAACTCTAAAATCTATCTGTCGTGGCTGTAACCATTTCAGATACATGTGCTTTTAAGATTTAAATATTGTGTCCAGATCGGTTGATACTGGAACGCACCGGAACGGCGTTCCGGGTCTTTTTTGGCAGGAACATTTCGTTGCATCAGTTTTATCCATTACCGGCGAAATAAACTGGCGTTCCGGTTCCTTTTTTGTTAATGACAGGACCACTGGCCCAGGCTATAGTCTCATCCTATATTTTCCGTGAAAGCCGTCGTCTTATAATTTACCCTGTTACGTATTGCTTCAGCCTGCGTATGCAATACTGTTGGAACTGTTGGTGGCAGTAATGTGTGCGACAAACAGACTGGCCAGTGTCCTTGTAAGCCAAACATCTTCAGTCGCGACTGCAGCCTGTGTAGAGATGGGTTCTACGAGTTCCCGGCATTCTTCACATCGCAGGTAAACTCATGTCTCTGCATGGTATAGGGACGTGTCGTCGCCCGCCGTAGTTTCATACAGCAAGATAACAGGTGCGAGGACCCCGCTAGCCAGAATGGAAATTGCTTCATAATAATACGTACAGTATGTTGTATGTGACATTCAGGGCATATTTTAACTGTTTAAGTGGTGCCACCATTGCTCGGATTTGGATTTGTCCCACCACTGATTTGAATAAATGTATTTTTTCACCCTTTTTTCAATGACAATTTTTACTCTCACCAGGTATTTGTCCCACCACTTCAAATTCACTCAAATATGCTCTGGTATGTGTGAATGTATTTGTGTTAACCAGTGCGCAAATAAGCCAGCGCTCTGTGAGATATTTTAAGGCGCTATAGACTATTGTAAGTGCATGGCTAAATACATAAAATTGCATACATACCTTCATACATACATACAAACATACATACATACATACATACATACATACATACATACATACATACATACATACATACATACATACATATGCATACATTCATACATACATTCACACATACATGCACACATACGTACACATATACAATTATACATACACTGCCAAGTGCCAAGTATTTTATTATTGTAATTGTAGGATTGCCTGGAATGTCTGTGTGACGCCGGCGGTTCTCTAAACACCGTCTGTTTCAAGCAAGGAGGCCAGTGCACCTGTAGGCCGAACATCGTAGGCAGACGGTGCAGCCTCAGTGCTGACAACTACTATGTGCCTCTGATTGATGCCAACAACATTAAGCCTCTATAGTAGACCGGCGACTTGTCAAGCATCCACTGACTTGGTTCGACCCGATAAGCCGTTCACAGAACGCAACTTTGTCCTCTGCAACCAAACCGGTTCGACGAGCTTTGACCTGCTGTCCAAAATCCGCCAACCAAAAATCATCGAGTGAGAGTTTAAACATTAATTTCTATGCTTAATTTGTATATTCGGGGAACTTCTGAAAACTGTTTAGACGTCAATGTGTGATTGATCTAATTGACGCAAAACATTGGTAACCATAGCGCTGAACATCGATAAGGGCGCGCATAAAAGGGCGCGACACAAAAGAGCGCACACAAAAGGACGCGGTCACATAAGAGCGCTGTCAAATAAAAGCGCTGGTTAAAAAGACCGTGTTCCAATATGAGCGCGCACCAATATTAATGGGGTCGTTGATATAATATAATTAATAGGCTACATGTCAATGAAATCATAGGCTACATAATACTAACATTTAATCGCTAATAAATGCAAAGGCAATTCAGAAATCATTGTCGATAAAATAAACTTTGATTTATAAGCACATTTAAATCTCTATTAATCCAACGAATGAAAATGTGTAGATAAGGTTTTCGCTTAATAACTCATTGATTATGAAGCAAACATAATAATAAAATTTTATTGCAGTTCTCGTGCTAATGAAGTCGTGTGTAGATAAGGTTGTCGCTTAATAACACATTAATTAGGAAACGGAAACAATAGAGATTTAAATGCGCCTATAATAAGAGGGTAAAACCGTAGCTTACGTTGCTAAATTGTTTTATATTGTCAATTTAAATGGAAGCTGGATCTATGAAAATAATTGTTAGCCTAAATCATAGTTGAATTGGTGAAAGCCATTCTTTGTTTAAATAGATGCTGGATTGATGGAAATAATCGTTTCCGAAAATACAAGCTGGATTAATTAGGCCTACTCTATCGGTTTGCTTCGTACTCTATCGGTTTGCTTCGTACTCTATCGGTTTGCTTGTACTCTATCGGTTTGCCTTGTACTCTATCGGTTTGCCATTGTACTCTATCGGTTTGCCTTGTACTCTATCGGTTTGCGCTTGTATTCTATCGGTTTGCCATGTACTCTATCGGTTTGCCTTGTACTCTATCGGTTTGCCTTGTACTCTATCGGTTTGCCATGTACTCTATCGGTTTGCCTTGTACTCTATCGGTTTGCCTTGTATTCTATCGGTTTGCCATGTACTCTATCGGTTTGCCTTCGTACTCTATCGGTTTGCCTTGTACTCTATCGGTTTGCCTTGTACTCTATCGGTTTGCCTCGTACTCTATCGGTTTGCCTCGTACTCTATCGGTTTGCCTTGTATTCTATCGGTTTGCCTTGTACTCTATCGGTTTGCCTCGTACTCTATTGGTTTGCCTTGTACTCTATCGGTTTGCCTTGTACTCTATCGGTTTGCTTGTACTCTATCGGTTTGCCATGTACTCTATCGGTTTGCCTTGTACTCTATCGGTTTGCCTTGTACTCTATCGGTTTGCCTTGTACTCTATCGGTTTGCTTCTGTACTCTATCGGTTTGCCTTGTACTCTATCGGTTTGCCTTGTACTCTATCGGTTTGCCTTGTACTCTATCGGTTTGCCTTGTACTCTATCGGTTTGCCTTGTACTCTATCGGTTTGCCTTGTACTCTATCTTTGTCTGTCTATCGGTTTGCCTTGTACTCTATCGGTTTGCCTTGTACTCTATCGGTTTGCCTTGTACTCTATCGGTTTGCCTCTGTACTCTATCGGTTTGCCTTGTACTCTATCGGTTTGGCTTTGTACTCTATCGGTTTGCCTTGTACTCTATCGGTTTGCCTTGTACTCTATCGGTTTGCCTTGTACTCTATCGGTTTGCTTCGTACTCTATCGGTTTGCCTTTGTACTCTATCGGTTTGCCTTGTACTCTATCGGTTTGCCTCGTACTCTATCGGTTTGCCTTGTACTCTATCGGTTTGCCTTTGTACTCTATCGGTTTGCCTTGTACTCTATCGGTTTGCCTTGTACTCTATCGGTTTGCCTTGTACTCTATCGGTTTGCCTTGTACTCTATCGGTTTGCCTTGTACTCTATCGGTTTGCAATGTACTCTATCGGTTTGCTTCGTACTCTATCGGTTTGCCTTGTACTCTATCGGTTTGCCTTGTACTCTATCGGTTTGCCTCGTACTCTATCGGTTTGCTTCTGTACTCTATCGGTTTGCCTTGTACTCTATCGGTTTGCCTTGTATTCTATCGGTTTGCCTTGTACTCTATCGGTTTGCCTCGTACTCTATCGGTTTGCCTTGTACTCTATCGGTTTGCCTTGTACTCTATCGGTTTGCCTCGTACTCTATCGGTTTGCCTTGTACTCTATCGGTTTTAGCTTTGTACTCTATCGGTTTGCCTCTGTACTCTATCGGTTTGCTTCGTACTCTATCGGTTTGCCTTGTACTCTATCGGTTTGCCTTGTACTCTATCGGTTTGCCTCGTACTCTATCGGTTTGCCTCTGTACTCTATCGGTTTGCCTTGTACTTTATCGGTTTGCCTCGTACTCTATCGGTTTGCCTTCGTACTCTATCGGTTTGCCTTCGTACTCTATCGGTTTTGCCTTTGTACTCTATCGGTTTGCTTCGTACTCTATCGGTTTGCCTTGTACTCTATCGGTTTGCCTCGTACTCTATCGGTTTGCCTTGTACTCTATCGGTTTGCCTTGTACTCTATCGGTTTGCCTTGTACTCTATCGGTTTGGCCTCTCTATACTCTATCGGTTTGCCTTGTACTCTATCGGTTTGTCTTGTACTCTATCGGTTTCCCTCGTACTCTATCGGTTTGGCTTGTACTCTATCGGTTTGCCTTGTACTCTATCGGTTTGCCTTGTACTCTATCGGTTTGGCCTTGTACTCTATCGGTTTGCCTCGTACTCTATCGGTTTGCCTCCTACTCTATCGGTTTGCCTTGTACTCTATCGGTTTGCCTCCTACTCTATCGGTTTGCCTCGTACTCTATCGGTTTGGCTTCTACTCTATCGGTTTGCCTCTTACTCTATCGGTTTGCCTTGTACTCTATCGGTTTGGCTCCTACTCTATCGGTTTGTATTGTACTCTATCGGTTTGCCTCGTACTCTATCGGTTTGTACTCCTTGTACTCTATCGGTTTGCCTTGTACTCTATCGGTTTGCTTTGTACTCTATCGGTTTGCCTTGTACTCTATCGGTTTGCCTTGTACTCTATCGGTTTGCCTTGTACTCTATCGGTTTGTCTTGTACTCTATCGGTTTGCCTTGTACTCTATCGGTTTGCCTTTTGTACTCTATCGGTTTGCCTTGTACTCTATCGGTTTGGCTTGTACTCTATCGGTTTGCCTCGTACTCTATCGGTTTGCCTTGTACTCTATCGGTTTGCCTTGTACTCTATCGGTTTGCCTCCTACTCTATCGGTTTGCCTCGTACTCTATCGGTTTGCCTTGTACTCTATCGGTTTGCCTCGTACTCTATCGGTTTGCCTTGTACTCTATCGGTTTGCCTTGTACTTTATCGGTTTGCCTTGTACTCTATCGGTTTGCCTTGTACTCTATCGGTTTGCCTTGTACTCTATCGGTTTGCCTTGTACTCTATCGGTTTGCTTCGTACTCTATCGGTTTGCCTTGTACTCTATCGGTTTGCCTTGTACTCTATCGGTTTGCCTTGTACTCTATCGGTTTGCCTTGTACTATCGGTTCTATCGGTTTGCCTGTACTCTATCGGTTTGCCTTGTACTCTATCGGTTTGCCTTGTACTCTATCGGTTTGGTCTTGTACTCTATCGGTTTGCCTTGTACTCTATCGGTTTGCCTTGTACTCTATCGGTTTGCCTTGTACTCTATCGGTCTATCGGTTTGCCTTGTACTCTATCGGTTTGCCTTGTACTCTATCGGTTTGCCTTGTACTCTATCGGTTTGCCTTGTACTCTATCGGTTTGCCTTGTACTCTATCGGTTTGCCTTTGTACTCTATCGGTTTGCCTTGTACTCTATCGGTTTGCCTTGTACTCTATCGGTTTTGCCTTGTACTCTATCGGTTTGCCTCGTACTCTATCGGTTTGCCTTGTACTCTATCGGTTTGCCTTGTACTCTATCGGTTTGCCTTGTACTCTATCGGTTTGCCTCGTACTCTATCGGTTTGCCTTGTACTCTATCGGTTTGCCTCTGTACTCTATCGGTTTGCCTTGTACTCTATCGGTTTGCCTTGTACTCTATCGGTTTGCCTCGTACTCTATCGGTTTTACCTCTTACTCTATCGGTTTGCCTCGTACTCTATCGGTTTGCCTCTGTACTCTATCGGTTTGCCTTGTACTCTATCGGTTTGCCTCTGTACTCTATCGGTTTGCCTTGTACTCTATCGGTTTGCCTTGTACTCTATCGGTTTGCCTTTTGTACTCTATCGGTTTGCCTCGTACTCTATCGGTTTGCCTTGTACTCTATCGGTTTGCCTTGTACTCTATCGGTTTTGCCTGTACTCTATCGGTTTGCCTTGTACTCTATCGGTTTGCCTTGTACTCTATCGGTTTGCCTTGTACTCTATCGGTTTGCCTCGTACTCTATCGGTTTGCCTCGTACTCTATCGGTTTGCCTTGTACTCTATCGGTTTGCCTCTGTACTCTATCGGTTTGCCTCGTACTCTATCGGTTTGCCTTGTACTCTATCGGTTTGCCTTGTACTCTATCGGTACTCTATCGGTTTGCCTTGTACTCTATCGGTTTGCCTTGTACTCTATCGGTTTGCCTTGTACTCTATCGGTTTGCCTTGTACTCTATCGGTTTGCCTTGTACTCTATCGGTTTGCCTTGTACTCTATCGGTTTGCCTCGTACTCTATCGGTTTGCCTCGTACTCTATCGGTTTGCCTTGTACTCTATCGGTTTGCCTTGTACTCTATCGGTTTGCCTTGTACTCTATCGGTTTGCCTTGTACTCTATCGGTTTGCTCGTACCTATCGGTACTCTATCTATCGGTTTGCCTCTGTACTCTATCGGTTTGCCTTGTACTCTATCGGTTTGCCTCTGTACTCTATCGGTTTGCCTTGTACTCTATCGGTTTGCCTTGTACTCTATCGGTTTGCCTTGTACTCTATCGGTTTGCCTTGTACTCTATCGGTTTGCCTTGTACTCTATCGGTTTGCCTTGTACTCTATCGGTTTGCCTCGTACTCTATCGGTTTGCCTTGTACTCTATCGGTTTGCCTCGTACTCTATCGGTTTGCCTCGTACTCTATCGGTTTGCCTTGTACTCTATCGGTTTGCCTCTACTCTATCGGTTTGCCTCGTACTCTATCGGTTTGCCTTGTACTCTATCGGTTTGCCTTGTACTCTATCGGTTTGCCTTGTACTCTATCGGTTTGCCTCCTACTCTATCGGTTTGTATTGTACTCTATCGGTTTGCCTCGTACTCTATCGGTTTGCCTTGTACTCTATCGGTTTGCCTTTGTACTCTATCGGTTTGGCCTTGTACTCTATCGGTTTGCCTTGTACTCTATCGGTTTGCCTCGTACTCTATCGGTTTGCCTTGTACTCTATCGGTTTGTCTTCGGTTTGTACTCTATCGGTTTGCCCTCGTACTCTATCGGTTTGCCTTGTACTCTATCGGTTTGCCTTGTACTCTATCGGTTTGCCTCGTACTCTATCGGTTTGCCTTGTACTCTATCGGTTTTGCCTCGTACTCTATCGGTTTGCTTCCTACTCTATCGGTTTGCCTTGTACTCTATCGGTTTGCCTCCTACTCTATCGGTTTGCCTTGTACTCTATCGGTTTGCCTTGTACTCTATCGGTTTGCCTCTGTACTCTATCGGTTTGCCTTGTACTCTATCGGTTTGCCTCCTACTCTATCGGTTTGTATTGTACTCTATCGGTTTCCCTCGTACTCTATCGGTTTGCCTTGTACTCTATCGGTTTGCCTTGTACTCTATCGGTTTTAGCTTCGTACTCTATCGGTTTGCCTTGTACTCTATCGGTTTGCCTTCTACTCTATCGGTTTGGCTTGTACTCTATCGGTTTGCCTTGTACTCTATCGGTTTGCCTCGTACTCTATCGGTTTGCCTTGTACTCTATCGGTTTGCCTCGTACTCTATCGGTTTGTCTTGTACTCTATCGGTTTGCCTTGTACTCTATCGGTTTGCCTTGTACTCTATCGGTTTGCCTTGTACTCTATCGGTTTGCCTCGTACTCTATCGGTTTGCCTTGTACTCTATCGGTTTGCCTTGTACTCTATCGGTTTGCCTTGTACTCTATCGGTTTGCCTTGTACTCTATCGGTTTGCCTTGTACTCTATCGGTTTGCCTTGTACTCTATCGGTTTGCCTCTTGTACTCTATCGGTTTGGCCTTGTACTCTATCGGTTTGCCTCGTACTCTATCGGTTTGCCTTGTACTCTATCGGTTTGCCTTGTACTCTATCGGTTTCCCTCTACTCTATCGGTTTGCATGGTACTCTATCAGTTGGCCTCTTACTCTATCGGTTTGCCTCGTACTCTATCGGTTTGCCTTGTACTTCTATCGGTTTGCCTCGTACTCTATCGGTTTGCCTCTGTACTCTATCGGTTTACCTCTTACTCTATCGGTTTGCCTCGTACTCTATCGGTTTGCCTCGTACTCTATCGGTTTGCCTTGTACTCTATCGGTTTGCCTGTTTCTCTATCGGTTTGCCTCGTACTCTATCGGTTTGCCTCGTACTCTATCGGTTTGCCTCGTACTCTATCGGTTTCCCCTAGCCTTTTCCCTCGTACTCTATCGGTTTGCTTCGTACTCTATCGGTTTGCCTTGTACTCTATGCCTTGTATTCTATCGCTTTGCCTCGTACTCTATCGGTTTGCCTCGTACTCTATCGGTTTGCCTCGTACTCTATCGGTTTGCCTCTCTACTCTATCGGTTTGCCTTGGTACTCTATCAGTTGGCCTCTTACTCTTTCGGTTTGCCTCGTACTCTATCGGTTTGCCTTGTTTTCTATCTGTTTGCCTCGTACTCTATCGGTTTGCCTCGTACTCTATCGGTTTACCTCTTACTCTTTCGGTTTGCCTCGTACTCTATCGGTTTGCCTCGCATTGTATCGGTTTGCCTTGTACTCTATCGGTTTGTCTGTTTCTGTATCGGTTTGCCTCGTACTCTATCGGTTTGCCTCGTACTTTATCGGTTTGCCTCGTACTCTATCGGTTTCCCTCGTAGTCTATCGGTTTCCCTCGTACTCCATCGGTTTCCTTCGTACTCTATCGGTTCCATTGTACTCGCTTTGCCTTGTATTCTATCGCTTTGCCTCGTACTCTATCGGTTTGCCTCGTACTCTATCGTTTTGCCTCGTACTCTTTTAATTGCACCTTTTGATAAAGCGTGCCTAACTTTCTAAAGAAGACTCACGACGAACTTTGTTTGATTTAGATAAGAATTTAATTAAATCACAAAGGTGTACGTTAACTTCACGGAACTCCTAAGTAGCGACTCTAGTACGATCTTACTACCGACTATCTCACTACCTGCCTCGCACGGCCTCCTCCCCAGATCGTTCCTTTCGTCAGTCTCTGAATCTGACGGACTCTACTCCCTCGGATGCCGCTTCGCTCGATCGCTCTGCCCAGCTCTCAGCAACCTCTCCTCCAAGTCCAAAGTAAAAGTAAGAGTTCTTCCTCTCAGTCCTATCGCTCTTTAAGTATTGCTTTGCAGCGTCCAGTGTTCTGCCCTCCCCACGCCTCATTAACGTCAGTTCGTGTCACTTTTCCGCGTGTCACTTTTGATCGCTCGCCTGCCGAGCCGCTTCATCGTCGATGGCATGCACCCCCGGCGTCTTATGAACGTCATGGCTCGTGTCACTTTAACCGCTCGCCTGCCGTACTGGAATGGTGTCTTGTTACACTTTGTCCGAGCGGTGTCGTTGTTGCTGGCTCAGTGGGGACTGGCTTTCGTCCGTCAGGGTTCCATCTCGGCCGACGACGACGACATTATCACGATGATGATGACCTCTCGTCGTTGTCGTCGGCTTCCTCACGCGACACCTCCCTTCCCGGGGAGGACAAAGCCAGTCATTGGTTCGCCTCCCGGCTGAGAATGATGTCGTTCCCTCCGTCGGTTTTCCTCCAGACCGTGACCGCGTTGTTCCCGTGAAAATACAAAAATAACAGCACAGTTAGAAATTAATATTTACTTGGCTTATAATAAAAAAATAAAAAGTGATTGGACATGAGTTTTGAACCACCGACTTCTGGTTCATTGGGTAACAACTCAACCAGATGAGCTAAAGTACACGCATGTATTAGTGGATATTAAAACCGCTATAAAAACCCTTAGTCTAATAGTCACCAATCATCGTCGATATGACGGCGTCGTTAAATAAACGTTATTAATTGAATTCGCTAAATTTGTCTCAGTGGTATTTGGCTGTTTGAAAATAAGCATAAAAATTCTTTGTCTTGTTTTCTGTCAGCTTAAGTGTTGGCAGCTTTGGTGCTTTGTGTGGTACTACTTTTATTAGGCCTTTGTGTGGTGACGACCCTTTGTTAAGGGTTCTTGCGCTATCGAGGTATTAATGCGCATTCCTAAGTAATACGGCGGTTAGCCTATGAGCTCCCAATAACAATTTTCCATTTATACTTTCACTTGTGAACAAAATAAAATTATAAAACAAAATGTTTACTCACTTGTTATAATTATTTTGTAATTTTATAGGCGGCTATTACAAGATCTGTATGAGAACTACATTTTCGATACACTAATACAAAACTACTCCGTGCGCAAACTGTCCAGAAATGGGGTGAATAAGCCGTATAATAACGGTAATTTGATCGTCAATGAATTTACGACGATTTCTCGTTATTTTGCGTAGAAATATCGTATAAATACGTAGAATCACCGTTTAAAAACGTAGAATCTCCCTTTAAAAACGGTTTCTTTTTACAGTGTATTTATTAAATTTAGATTATGCTTCAGTGTGGAACTATATTTATTACTTGTTTGCTAAAGTAATTGTTTACTGCAGCCAATAATCAGAGGAATCCTATAACCAAAGGCTCTCTCTGAGGAAGCCTAATGTAGTGTAGAATAACGGTAAAGTATTGGCTAATATATTCATGTATAATTTAATTTGAATGTATTTTAATTGTGCATAGACAGTCGTATGTAGGCACTAAGTGTGACATTTATTTCTTACTACTAGTTGTATGGTGAAATTATTAGATATTTAAGATGTTTAGTGTTTAAATACTTTAACTTTATTTTGCTTTGATAGCAATAGAATGCACTGGTTTTCATTCTTTTTGGGTTTCATTATTTTTAATATTAATTGCATATTTATGTTAATATGTTTGAAGTGGAATAGTAAAGCCATGTTTTAGCACTTTAACGGCAAGAGTGTACTAAAAGTGACTCGGAATCAATACAGCTCATTGTTAAAGTGTTAAATATAGCAATATGGATCATATGGCTTCAATTTGTAACATGTCATAACCAGGGCAGATATCCGTTTCAAGAGTTCTGCTTCTTCTGTCATCTCGTATCAACGAAGCTATATTAAGTACATTGACCATACACTGAATATATATTGGACATTGAACGCTAGGATTGGCCATCTGCCTTCTTAAGAAAATGAAGCCGCTAGCACTTCATACCCTAATATTTTACTGAATATGAACTGCATATCTACTAAATTACTATTTGGACATGCCTCTGGACCAGTAGGGATGTATGTGGGTCTGTATGCATGTATGTATGTATGTATGTATGTATGTATGTATGTATGTATGTATGTATGTATGTACATATTTATATGTATGTAACTATGTATGTATGCAACAGGACACAAGAGTTATGCATTACTGCTTATTGGCCCATCACACCAGCTAAAGGATAGCAACAGACAAAGGTTAGCTTTATGTCACCTGCCATGGGTCAGAGAATTTTCAACTCCAATTTTAAAATGTCCATGGGACAGGACATAGGATAGGAAAAAGCTAATATTATTTCTATATCAATGTTAATATATTATAAGTAGAAGAAGAAAAGCAGTCCCTGTATGCTGAACCTGAGGCAGCCATGGGTATGAAGTCGTAGTGAGTTCATTTTCTTGGCCTCTGCTTATGAGATCAGTCCTCTACTTTGCCGTTTGTTATTCCCACTGATAGTTTACGGTCAGTGTGCTTATTATAGTTTAGTTGGTTAGAGGGTACAAGAGAAGCAGAAATCTCAAAACGGATATGTCGTGTTGGTGACACGTTACAAATTGAAGTCATGTGTTCCACATTGTTATATTTAACACTTTAACAATGATCTGCATTGGTTCCCAGTCACTTTTAGTACACACTCATAGTTAATGGGTTAACTGTCCCACTATTGTTTTTTATTCTTTGCGATACAATGAACGATGTTTTACTTCAATATAATTATTTTCTTAGAATTATGCAAATAATATGTGAAGGTAATTAGAGTGAAGTTTAATTTAAATCAATAATTAACTTGTTATTATTCTGAACTGTTTTAGTATTAGCTGCTCTGCTGTTTGTAAATTTTTCTATTATGGTAGTTGGTTTTATCTGCAATAGATTTACATAAAACTGAAATAACTATAATTTAGAACTAGCTGAAATGTTCCTCTGTTGTTTGTCATTCTCTGTGATACGATGCATGGTGTTAACTTCAATATAATTACTTCCATAGAAATGTGATAATATGTTAGAGTGAAGTTGAAGCGATATTCTTATACAGAACTGGTTTAATATTAACTGTTCCACTTATTGTAATTTTTGTGATTTAATGGATAGTTTGATGCAATATAATCATTTCCACGAAACTCTGAAATCATTATAATTCAGAACTGGTTTAACTTTTCCATTGTTTGTTTTTCTTTGTAATATATTGAATCGTGTAAACTTCAACGTAATTATTGCCATAGAACTGGAAGTTTTTCTATGTCATGCATTAGCTACATTGATAGCTGTTCAATCCAATCTCAATAGTGCATAGTCTGGGTGGGATTGTACATATAAAAGACATATAAAAATTCATCTGACAATCCATTAATTACAACTACATTCATAGAGCCCACAGTGTGGGCAAACTGTGTGCACAATCGTAGGACCCACTGTGATATAGTGTGGGCAAACTCTGTGCACAATCGTAGGTCCCACAGTGACACAGTGTGGGCAAACTGTAGGTAAAATCGTAGGTCCCGCACCTGGCGATGATTTGCCACTGGCGGTACTATAAAGACCGACGCTGGGTGCAGTGACATCTTGCCCGCACCGATCCCGCCCTGAGCCATCCAGCTAACCCTTAGAGCGCAGCCTGCGCATCGCTTAGGGCTTGATGAGGTAAGACGATAAATGCCGGCCCCGCAGGGGTCCGCCCTTGCGTTCCCTCACGGGTCCACAAGCGCTGGCCTGTGAAGTATGGACGGGCGTTGCCCGTCCTCCGACCCTCTGGGCTGGCGATGATAATGCGCTGTGGGCAATCAAAATCGGCACCCCGTGGGCCCTGCAAAACGTGGCTGTCTGGGAAACAAGACTTTTCCACACGACAAACGACAATAAATCATTAAATTATCCCAAACTTTCACACAATCCGATGACTTTTTTGGCTTAAAACCTTTCCTTTTAGGGGGGGCTGAACCGCAGTTAGGGGGGCTAAGCACCCCCTAGCCCCCCCTGGCGCCGCTACTGTCTATGAAGTCGGGTTCTTCTTTATTCATTTCTTTGCGAATGTCTCTTGACGAAGAACAGTTCAATTGCACACATTTGTTCTAGCTTCATTGACGATGATGAGAAAGCTAAGATGATTGCAACAACTTCAAGAACACTTATTCTAGACTTCTCAAGGATAATACTTAGTGTCTACTGAACATTAGACATGACAGTCTAATACAGAATGCCCAGTTTAAGCTGCTGGTCTTCCTTTCTGAGCTACTCATCACTGAACTCTCTACCGACTCTCTGACCCCTAACTCTATCTAAAACTGCTTTACTTATCCCGTCATTCGGAAGCGCTTGGTAAAGGTATAATCGTGATATTTCAGTCAAACTGTAGGACCTCTACCTTGGATCCCTAGATTGACATTACGTAGGCCACTGGAAGGAGTGGCCTAGGTCAAACCTTACCTATTCATACTAACCTATGAAATAGTTCCTTCAAGTGAGGGCAGGAACTTCCGGAAGATTCTGGAATCTGACATCTAGGGTTCATCTATTATCTTCCTCGAATGATATGAAAATCTTGAAGCGGTCTGCACTTTAGAAGTCGATGATGGACTACAATAATAACTCTTTAATCGGCACTTGTCATTACATGTTCTCCTGACTTCTTGTTTCTTCGACCTATCATATATATATATTCGTTTAATAATGAATCACTAGGTTGACACACCGCAACCCATTACAGAAAGTGGTATTGCCAGATAAAAAGAAGAATGGAAATAATTAATAGTTTTGAAATATCTGTTCCAGCAAAGGGCGACTTGTTCAACGGGGCAACATCAAACTCCTAAATAAAATCCTTGGGATATAATTCCTGTCATCTTTAAGCGGTAGCACAAAGTCATGTGGTCTGGGTCGAAGGTCATGGTGGCGGACAACAGTTGGGGGGAAGATCGGACGGAGCACATGAGTCCTGCATCGGACAACCGATCGTAGAAGTCCGTCTTCTGCGTCGCCCACCATCGCCGCAGCTCCCCGTGAGTCCAGCGGAAGATAGCCCGATCTTCGCATCCGAGCTAGGAATCTTTCCACACGGGCCCGATCGTCGGCAGTAGTGAATCCCCACCACGCCGGAGCCGCATACAGAAGTTTTGCAACAGTTGTTGCACCAGCGACAGTGTGGAGGGCCCGAGTGGGTAGACCATGGGCCTTTAACATTCTCAGGGCGTAGAGAGAACTCGAGCATGCACCCAGAACATCGCCAACATGCGAGGATGCTCGAAGATCATCGGTTATGGTAACCCCTAAGATGTTCAGGGTGGTCACACGCTGGACGACTGGAGGCGGCGGAGGAGGGTCGACGCAGAACTGGGGTTCTTCAATGAATTGCATTTTGACCGTAATTGAAGTGTCAATCGCTTGATGCCTTAATTGTGCATTATGACGGCGTACGGCGCTACAGAAGCTAGTAGGTTAGAATAGAAAGTTGTGTCGATTTTTGTGACACGTCGCGATTCGGCGGAGTAGAAGAGAACGTAGCCTACTGATATGGTATGAGGTGATGGTGACTGACGGTGCAGAATAGTGAAAAGCAGAATGGCAACAGCTCGAGTTCTAAGAGATCTAAGAGAAATAATAAACTGTTGATAAGAATTCCCCATGCACTAGGCTGCTTCATTCACTGGGCCCACAGCAAGCCCACATAATTGTGACACAGGTCAGTCAGTCGATCTATATTCGTTTTATTCCGAGTGTTCAAGCTGACACAGCCGCAACTTGAATTACACTAGGTTGGAACAGATAATGCGTCAGATTGTCTACCATTATCAGATGATGATAATTATTATATTCGTTTTATTTCAAAATAAGTTGACACACCGCAACTTAGTACAAATAAGAAAAGAAAATCGCCTACGCTAGTCTCCTTATGCTAAGTGTCTACTGTCTGATGGCCACTGTTTGCCCAACATGAGCTCAACTATCATGGCCATAACAGAAATTACTATATATATATATATATATATATATATATATATATATATATGCATATTTTATATACACTGTGTCCGGATAAAAAGGGACCCCTTTTGTTATCATGAAAATAAACTAGTAAATATTCATCGATTTTTAAAATTCCAAGACCATTTTAATCCTGAGATAATTTGCTAAATACTGGATAAAGTATAAAAGTTTTCGTTATTTAATAATGACGTCATAATGACGTCATTTTCATCAAAATTCAAGTGTCAAGGACGGCACAAAAATCATCTAAAATTTTCAATATTATTTTAAACTGTCATTCATCAATTATAAATGTTAGTTTAATTTAATTTTTACATTTGAATAATATTAGACTACAAGGCGTGCTCAAAGTGTCCACCTTCTGCCTCAACACAAGCTTCAAGACGAGCGCGCCACAGGCAGCAGCGATAACCAGCTGATCAAATTCATCCCATGCATTAACAATACGCGCACGGAGTTCTTCAATGTCTCTGATCTTTGTCCTGTAAACCTTCTATTGCATTAGTCCCCAAATCTTGTAATCAACGGGATTAAAGTTCGGGCTGTTTGGCAGTCAAAGATTAGGAGGCATGAAATCCAGAGTCTCCTTTGTCTGCAGTTCAACAGTTTCACGAGCTCAGTGAGCTGGAGCGCCATCTTGTTGGAATGTGTAATAATCCGAATATACCCTGGATATCAAACAACAATTTTTCCGACAGCAAACAATCACGGGGAAAAGTTCCACTTATTTTCCCTCCTGGTTCTGTTAAATTCTGATTTCCGTTTTACGACGATCCGATCATCCGACGCAACAATTTTTTGTCATACTTAAATTTTGATGCAAATGACGTCATTATGACGTAATTATTTGATGACAGGAAATTTTACATTTTAACCATGTTAGCAAATTATCTCAGGATTAAAATGGTTTTGGAATTTTAAAAATCGATGAATATTTACTAGTTTATTTTCATGATAACAAAAGGGGTCCCTTTTTATCCGGACACAGTGTATAAGCTGTATATACTATATTATATATATATATATATATATATATATATATATATATATATATATATATATATATATATATATATATATATATATATACCAATTTATAAGCCTGAGTACGATGGTATGACGGAAAGTTCTAGTTAATAACTGTCTTATTCGAATTATAGTAATTATTACTTAGTAGGCCCTATTTATGTTTTTACCCTCAGGATTTCGAAAATTAGTGATGGCAATTGTCTGGGATGACTAGTAATTTATTACTTTTGAGTAGTTTTTCGAATATTATTATTATTATTATTATTATTATTATTATTATTATTATTAATTGTAATTATTATTATTATTACTTTTTTTACCCGAGGTATCAAGGATCCCTCAGGATTTAGGAAAATTTGCTATAAGGAGCAGGAAATTTGTATTAATACTATATTTATTTTTATTATTGCTATATTTATTATTATTATTATTAATGAGGTTAATGTAGGGCCTACAGTTTTAATCGGAAGGACTTTTGAATTGATTATACAAATCGACCGGAAGGAGAAGATGAAAATCAAGAGCAGTCCCTTGAGCAAGCCTGAGAGGCAGCCATGTACGAAGTGTTATCGACTTCATTTTCTTAGCCTCGGCATCTGAGGGCGGGTGGCCAAGCCTCTTTCTCACTGTCTCATATTTCCACTGACAGTGTACGGTCGGTGTACTCATTATAGCTGAGTTGGCTAGGGGTGCAGATGGAGCATAAATGTCGAAACAAATTTCTGCCCTGACAGTCCAGCACGCTAATCACTACACTATCGAGGTCAAATCGAGCTGACCAAAATAGACTTCCAGTATCAAGTGTTTTCAAGCCTAGGCCCTAGGGCATGAGAATTTTTCACTGAAAAACAAAAAAAAAAGGTTTCGACCGAGTTGCGATCGTGAGTACTGTCCACCTGTCACAACTTGATAAGATAACGTAAGATTAGAATCTGATAAAAAGTAATGCTGCTCATTTACATATCGATTTCACAAACCTGGACTCGGTTATTTAAGAAGGCCGTTTCAACCTGTGAAACTGTTTGAAGAACGCTATCAACTGCTAGTGGCCATGGGTTGCAGTTGGATCTTCAGGTTTGTCTGCGCTTTCGTCGGATGCCTTTTTGGCGTCAGTGGTCAGTGTTCCGAGCTCCGTTTTGCATCCTACTATGGCAGTTCCATGGTGGTACAGCAGGCCCCTGTTAGGTCGATGTTCTGGGGCTATCGCCCCGTTGCGAGCGATCCGATCATCGTAGAGATAGTCGGAGTGCAGACAGCTACTGCCACGGAAGGCAATGGTGAGTCTCGTCCTCAGTTTCCCTTTCTTCTCCCTCGGCCTTCTTCACGCATATTCTCTTTCCCTGCCTCTCATCTCTCGCCTTGTAGATACCTCCTCTTCCTAGTCTAATCGTGCGATTCCAGAGCTCCGTTGTCATAACTATAATAATGGAAAAGGCATAAACACGTACATGTAGACCTACTTTGCGCATATTATTGCTCAGGATTTCGAAAATTAGTGAAAGCGATTGTCTGGGATGGCTAGGTTGCAAGATACATCGGTAGCCAAAGGAAGACACAGAAAGCCGGAAAGGAGGACAAAGGAGGACACATTGAATGTTTCACTCCAGATTGTCCTAAGTTACCAAGAAACGAAGTCACGTTGAAAATCTACTATAAAATCAGTTGTGGTATTTTATCATAATGTTGCAAAGTACTTATTTAAGCAATCAATTGCACCCCCCCCCCTGATGACGCACAGTATTCAGCATATCCTCGTTACCAGTAGCCTAACATACGCACAGAATTCTCACAAGATTTGACAATAAACGTTATTGACATTATACGGTACTTTGGGCGTCCTTCATTACTTTGATGCTTAGTTTTCATAATCTAAATCTTAAATAGCGCAGTTTTTGGCATACAAACAGTCAAATTTGTTTTAGAAATCTTAATTTTGACCTTCACTATCCGTCACAAACATCAAATAAACCTCATTAAGCCTTAAAAATGACAAATTTAAACTTTTATTTTCAAATCGTATAGTCTTTAGCAGTGGAGGCCCCAGGATTTCAGGTTTGGGGGGCTAAAGCTCCAAGCCCTTCCCTTTTGTCCCCTCCTCCCTGTGATTTGCAGTGATTTCCAACTTTTTTGGGGTTGAGTCGCAGTTAGGGGGGGGCTAAGCCAGTAAGCCCCCCCATCCCCTCTGGCGCCCCACTGGTCTTTTGGCAATTTCCGTGGGCCAGAAATAAATCGTCGGCGGACCAGAAATGGCCCGCGGGCCGGCTCTTTGACACCCGTCTAATAAGTGATCCTACTAATGCGAAGAGCCATAAAGTTCACAGAATCTAGACTGTTGCACAGCTCAACTTAACTTTAAGTTAATATCTTAAGGTAGGCCTATTACTGTTTCAGTATAATTAAAAAAATATTCAATTAGATTTTGAAATTTCCTTTTATCATTTTCGCTTCAAATTCAAAAATCATTAAACTTTTTTTAGTCAATAGGGCCTATCTCCTTTTCTGACTTTCGTAGGCCCCTGAAAAATTCGTAGGCCCTAGGCACAGTGCCTACTGTTAGTACTGTTCCTATTGGATAAAACGGCCCTGAGTTTGCCTCGAGATGCAGAACGAAGATAGATAGATAGATATTCGTTTTATTATCTGACAGGTTGACAGACCGCAACCAGTTACAATAGAAATATCTGCGGACAGCCAAAGCTGAGGTCTGGCAACAGAACTCGCGCAAGTAGGTTGTGGCGCACCCTAACTGGCACCGATAAACCCAAACCGAAATTCTAAATTAAATGTGCTGGGAAACAGGAAGCCAGTGGAGTACGTCACGCATATAATGCGAGACAACGTCCCAGTAAAACGATCGTC
Source organism: Aporrectodea caliginosa (assembly GCA_020284085.1). Lineage (NCBI taxonomy): Eukaryota > Metazoa > Annelida > Clitellata > Crassiclitellata > Lumbricidae > Aporrectodea > Aporrectodea caliginosa. The sequence goes on along the minus strand of JACEVL010000007.1, from coordinate 103,501 downwards.
CGAACTGAACAATCTGTTTCCTCTTGCAGTAACCGTGATAACTGCGATAACAGCAATTAGGGCCTACTATCACAGTATAAATAATTACTTATACTGTGTTACTTCTGATAACTTCATCTGATAATGTCCACCGATCACTGATCACTTCAACTGATAATGTCCACTGATAACTGATTGACAAATTCACCTAATAACTTCAACTGTTAGCGCACACTGATAACTCCCACTGGTAACTGATTAACAGCATGGTAACTTTTAGTCGCTGTTTAACGACACTGTGTCATAGCAAAGATGATTAGTGTCGCCCTCCTTCTTTCTCCAGGCTTGGGACTGGCACTACTACAGGTAGCTAGCTAGGGTAGTGGCGGAGTTAAAGGATGGTATAACTTACTTAATATCGTTTATTTAACGACGCCGTTATATCGGAGAGAAAAGCGTATACAGTTGGGCCCATATAATAGAACACATATTCCCTATGGGGCCCTTACTGTAACAGAATTCACACGAGTCCCATCGAATGTTCAAGGGCATGCTGGCAGCTGGGGTATTCGGCTCATGCTATTATATTGTGACTTGTGGTGATTTTAGGGGCCGTCCATAAAGTACGTCACGCTCCAGGGGGGAGGGGGTTTAAGAAAGTGTGACAGTTTGTGACAGGGGGAGGGGGTCAGGCCATGTGTGACGTCACACATATATTTATTTTTTATTTTATTTATAATTTATTTTTATTTTTTTAGTAGAATTTCATAGCTTTAAAAATAATTTTCAAAAATTTTCTGAAACATTTTAATTAGTTTTATGTCAAAATAGCATGAAATGCATATCTCCTGAATGTGTTTTTCACGATTCCTCTCGCTAGGAGCGCTAGTAATAATGCTGTTGCGAAGCCTTGTTTATGTATTAGCCTTGCTTTCGGAAGTATTATTATTTCTATGTTCGAAAGTGTGACGTACTTTAGGGGGGGTCCGAGTTTTGTGACAGTTTGTGACAGGGGAGGGGGTAAAAATGGTCAAAATAGCGTGACGTACTTTATGGACGGCCCCTTATGGCTCGACCATTGGAATGTGAAGTTAATTAAAATTGCAATTAATTAATTGCCGTTACTGTATAAGTATTTTTGAAATCATGTGTAAATTAGAGCAGTTTTTGTTTAATTGCAGCTCCAGATGGCGTTCCAGTTTGGCAGGTGGAGTTCGACCCTCTGACTGGCCCTGGTCCTTACACCATCACACTCACTCAGGGCGCATGCTCCACCCAGATAACCGATGTTCTTGCCGGTGACGTTTGGGTCTGCTCAGGCCAAAGCAACATGCAACACAGTTTGGAACAGGTGGGCCCTAAAATAGAAATCGTTTCTGAAAAATTAGTTCGCTCCATACTTTAAACCTGGTTTCATTCTTCAAATTGAATCATGTTTGCTTATAAGTTCAAGCTTTTTTATTTGTTGATCTGACCGGCTGACCCTAACAAAAACGATTGCTGTGCCCTTTCATAACAGTTACTATAGGCCTAGTTATGAAAGGGCACAGCAATCGTTTAGGCCTACTTGCCACTGCACAAATCCTGTAGAGGATTTGGCTGAGCGTAGAAGGATCGATTGTCGAAATAATCACTAATGAAACCAGCCTGATCACAGACCTTTGAAAAATTCAGAAGTTAAAAATATTTATATTTAAATATTCTACGGAAATTTAATTTTTGTGACTGCACATTATGGTTTTATTCCGACGCGAAAATGACTGCATGCACACTAAAAGATTTCCCCGAAAGGGCTTCAACTACAATAGCCTCAATAGGTGTTTAGAAACTGATCAGCCGATTTTACGTCAGTAATTGAATTCTGTGTTTAAATCACCGTAGATTGATGATCCTGAACCAGAAATTGCTGACGTTGTCAACTATCCGAATGTTCGTACTTTCTTCGCTGGTCTCGAATGGTCCGATACGCCTCTCTACGACCTCAGAAGTATAGCCCAAAACTGGGCTGTTCCAACGCCATGTGCGTATGACAGTGATTCAGTAGTCGGAATTAAGCTTACTACTTGAATTTATGTACCATAGGTCACAAATTCATAATCAGACTAAACATGTTTTCTGGAAAAGATCTGTGTCAAGGATGGGGTACATATTTTTATAACATAATTTGATATAATATTATACAGATTTGGATAGGTATACGGATTTGGTAATAACACGACCGTTAATCGTTTTGCTAGAGCCATAGGCGGAGACTTGGTCTTGGGTTTGGGGGGGACCGGTGAAGGAGCGGCCGAAGGACGATCGGCGAGGCGCGCAGCGCCGAGCAGGGGGAGGGGTTTGGGGAGGGGATGTGCCCCTCCCCATCTAAAATTTTTTGAATTTCCACACTGTAATGGTAGCATTTTAAGCTGTCATCTGAACAAAATTGCTCTATAATTTGAGTGCTGATAGGAACCAGCTATCACTCGTAGCTTACATATAGTTTAAGTTGTGTTTGAGTTTGGGGAGGGGATGTGACCCCTCCCCATCTGAAATTTTTTGAATTTCCACACTGTACTGGTAGCATTTTAAGCTGTCATGATGTCATCTGAACAAAATTGCTCTATAATTTGAGTGCTGATAGGAACCAGCTGTCACTTGTAGCTTATACATCTAGTTTGAGTTGTGTTTGAGTTTGGGGAGGGGATGTGACCCCTCCCCATCTGAAATTTTTTGAATTTCCACACTGTACTGGTAGCATTTTAAGCTGTCATCTGAACAAAATTGCTCTATAATTTGAGTGCTGATAGGAACCAGCTATCACTCGTAGCTTACATATAGTTTAAGTTGTGTTTGAGTTTGGGGAGGGGATGTGACCCCTCCCCATCTTAAATATTTTGAATTTCCACACTGTAATGGTAGCATTTTAAGCTGTCATGATGTCATCTGAACAAAATTGCTCTATAATTTGAATGCTGATAGGAACCAGCTGTCACTCGTAGCTTATACATCTAGTTTGAGTTGTGTTTGAGTTTGGGGAGGGGTTTGGGGAGGGGATGTGACCCCTCCCCATCTGAAAATTTTTTAATTTCCACACTGTACTGGTAGCATTTTAAGCTGTCATCTGAACAAAATTGCTCTATAATTTGAGTGCTGAGAGGAACCAGCTGTCACTCGTAGCTTACATATAGTTTGAGTCGTGTTTGAGTTTGGGGAGGGGTTTGGGAGGGTAGCATTTGGGGAGGGCTGATGTGACCCCTCCCCAGCTAAAATTTTTGAATTTCCACACTGTAATGGTAGCATTTTAAGCTGAACAAAATTGCTCTATAATTTGAATGCTGATAGGAACCAGCTGTCACTCGTAGCTTATACATCTAGTTTGAGTTGTGTTTGAGTTTGGGGAGGGGTTTGGGGAGGGGTTTGGGGAGAAGATGTGACCCCTCCCCAGCTAAAAATTTTTGAATTTCCACACTGTAATGGTAGCATTTTAAGCTGTCATCTGAACAAAATTGCTTTATTATTTGAGTGCTGATAAGAATCAGCTGTCACTCGTAGCTATTATTATTATATTCATGAAATATTTCAGAAATATTGGGGGGGGATATAAGCAGCTCCGTCCCCCCACCTCAAGTTTGGGGGGGGACCGTCCCCCTGTCCCCCCCTAAGTCTCCGCCCCTGCCTAGAGCCTATAATTAAGTTAATAGACCTACCCAACAAGCATTTTCATGGTATTGGATGGGACCCATGTTGGCTCTATACAGATCCCATATGGGAATATGGGTCCTATATATGGGCTCCATTTAGCCATGCTGGCAGCGCTATACGCGCAACTGTATCTTGACTTACGATCCAAAAGTCTAGAAGGAAAAGCTGAGTCAGGTTTACTTCCAGTTTAGTCTCCTCTGGGCTGGCAGCATTTAAGAAATGTGGATGATGTTTGTGCAGCTGATACAGTGTTATCGATAACCAAATACCAAAAGGAAGAATCCGTGTAAATTTTTATTAACTATATATTACCGTTTGCAGGCCATATATGGGCGCCCGCACATAGGGGCAAGAGGGGGCACCTGCCCCCCTGGAAATTGATACCTGTATTTTAACTACTATTTTTTGGTGTTTAACAAATTTCTTTGCACTGAAGCTCGAATTTAAAGCAATACCCAAACAAAATTAGTTTGGGTATTGTTTTTAATATTACATTTTAATAACCTCTACGAAAAATACCCATATTCTTAATTTCCTGTTTTGCATTTTTCAAGCTCTTGCTAAATAATTAACCGTGACCATTGTGTTTTGCCCCCCTGGAAAAATATCTGCGGGCGCCCATGAGGCCATAGAAAAGAATGGGCCAAGAGAGCCATTTTACTCTGACTTAACCTCTTTGGAACCTTCTAGGCTACCTCCTACAATAATTTTCCAGTGTTCAATCATTAGCTGAAGGACAGAGAGAACTCAAATCAAGAGCCTGAACTGCTTGAAATCGCCACAACCAAGAGTGCATAGTTGATCAATCATAGCCTACATGAATTTGGATGGCATGTGCACTATGTACAGTACAATCAATTAATACAATATGAGATCCTCACTTGCTCAGTGAAGAGAAACGTTTAGCAAAGAACTGAAGCAAGCCAGTTGTATGTCTGTCTATTTGCAGCAAGCATCCGTGGTTTCTCCGCTGTATGCTGGCTGTTTGGACGAAACCTCTATCGGAAACTGCAGCGACCAATTGGAGTGATTGAGTCCAACTGGGGAGGAACTCGTATCGAGGCATGGATGTCGCCTGAAGCACTTCCGGTGTGTTTTGATCCTGTGACGGGGTAAGTATTGATGGCTTGTCGACGCTGATTCTGCAAACTTGCTTGTGAGACAACTTGATGAGATGGCAAGAATTTGTACCTATACCGGCTGTTCTAATTAGGGTTGTTAAAATCGGTTTTTTTGGTAATCCGATTTTCGGTTGTAGAAATTCGAGCTGTTAACACGATGCACAAGGCAGCCATCTGTAGTCAGTGCTAGTCACATAAAGTAAAACCAAAAGTGCACTATTGTTTGAACTCCACCACTGCTTGCACTTTGGCAGTGCCAGTTCCAATCCTGGAAAAAGCAGGAGGGCGACGATAATGATCTTTGTTATCACAGTGTTGTTAAACTGGGACTTCTACTACTACTATTGTTCGAGTCCAGTCGAAATAACTTTGGTGTGGGAAACAAGAAGACATGCTAGAGTGTGTATGCATGTTCAATGCAGCTTAGGTATTGTCCAGTGCATGACAAATGGTTTAATTATTATCGGTGACAATTTTCCAGAAGCTAATTATTATTATTTCCACCGTTTAACGTCGTCTTATGACATCAAAGGCCGTTGACGACCAGAAGCTAATTATACCTATTCTGATATTAAACGGGTTCTTTAGGGGTAGCCTACTATATTTATTTGGCTGTGCCATTACACTATATATATTAACAGATCAGAAATATTTCCTGTCAACCAGAAGCTAGCATGATTTGATTTTTGTTAGAAGAAATTTCAAGTATGTCTTCAATACTGATTAAAGTGTATTCTTGACTTAATTAATCATTCTAATTGGTTTGGCAAATTAAAAAAGTCTAATGGGGTATATGTAAGATTGGTTGATATTTTAGGGGCTATGGCCCACCAAATGGACCTTCCCAACTGTACAATGCTATGATATATCCATTCCTGCCATTGCCGATATTTGGTGCAATTTGGTATCAGGGTATGTAATTAACGCATCCCTTATAATTGTGTTAAGTTTTTTTACTCTTAAATTCTTGTATTACACATTTAATCTCTTAAAGATTATGTTTGAATTAATTTGTTAACTTGCTTAGTCCAAAATACTTTTTACAAATGAGGCACAAATTTAGATTTTTTGGATAATTTTTGCTGTAGTGAATCATCTGTTTATTATTTGTTTAAAATTTACATATAATTGTGTAAAGTTGGATCACTCAAACGATTGTATAATTATGAGAAACTTTAATGTAGGACTACTGTTATGTGAACTGTTTCAGGGCAGGGCAATTGGGACAATAGAATATGCGACTAAAATCTTGAGGGCGATTGTTATTTCAGGTGAATCTAATCAATACAATTCCAACCTCTATGGCTGCGCATTGAAGGCCATGGTCGGTGACTGGCGATCAACGTGGCAGACCAAGAACCCAACAATGGATCCAGCATTTCCTTTTGGTGTGGTTCAGGTATGCCTTTGATGGGATGATTTGATTTTTCAGTCATATAAAACAAGAACACAACTTTCTGTACATATTTGGTCGATTTATAAGTGCTGCTGATTTTATTTCTGTATTGGGTTTTGTTTTTATGACTTTATTTACATGAGTATAAGCCTAAGGTGTTAAGCATGCAAGGGGTACAGTATGTAAAATCAATCCAGAGAACAAAATAATTATGTGTTATATAATAAAGTGTATTAAATCTCTTGGATAGAGAAAACATCATAGTTGTTGGACACAGGAAACATTTTAGTGTTTACTGTTATGATTACAATGTGCCACAATCTGCTTTATTTAAGGGTGTTATGCATGAATGGCTATATAAAATCAATCCAATCCACCTCTTCCAGTCTATTTATGGCACTTAATGTTTGCCTGGCTTCAATGTGCACTTCTGAACATTGTAAGGAGGGCATTTAAATTGCAGTTGTATTGTATTTCATTGAACAGAGAGAAAAAATATGTGTCATGTATAAATGTATATTAAATCTCCTTGGCAGAGAGAGCATCATATTTTTTGGATCTAGAACAAATAGTGCTTAGGCCAAAACAAAATAATGGTGTGTTTCCGGTAACCCGACCGACCCACTTTTTTAGGCCCGACTGGAAAAATTTTGTGAAAAAATTTTTCAAAAATTTTTTTTTTATTGACACATGAATTTAACCTTTGCGTACCAGAGGTGCAGATTTGCAACATTGATAACACTGCTTTCCTTGCTAGAGGTATGTAAATAAGGGCACCGTTAATTATCTATGCAAAATTGGCCTTAGCAAGGTGAAATATGATGACGATATATTCGTTTATTATTATACAACGATACCGCATTGCATAAAATTATTTTACAAAATAAAAATTTTTTCCTACCTACCTACCCATTTTTTAAAACCACTGTTACCGGAAACACACCTATATTTTTTTTTGGCCTTACAAATAGGATTACAATCTGCTGCGACCCTGTGTGAGAATGAAGGCTGCCAGTGTGTGTATGTATGTATGTATGCATGCATGCATGTATGTATGTATGTACATGTATGTATGTACAAGGACCAACGGACAGAGAACTTTGGTTGCAATAAATACGATTCTGTACAACTGTCATTGATATCACCGTCCTTCCAAAGTTCAGAAGTGCACACAGCCATATGAGAAAGTATCGACAGCGCTGAGCAACTGCAAGTGAAGGACTTGCTCGAGGTCCCTGCACATACATGTAAACCATCTTGGGGAAGGCTCGAATTCTTACTCTCAACATTATAAGCCGAGCACTCTAATCAGTCGGTTACAGTTCCGCTCTATATATGTGGAAGACACGATAATGGGAAGAGACTAGGCTTACGTTTTACATAATGTTCAAGGATCAAGTGTATGATTGTATGCATCTGGGCATTTGTAGAATGCATTTGTAAGAATCTCTCAAAAATGCTGTGAATTGTGAATGGCTCTGCTTAGTAGGCCTATGTGCATCACTATTTCTGACTTCCTTCCTTTGGAAAATGATTAATAGATTCTACCTAGATCACTAATTACACCGGTTTTTCACTCATAATACGTAAAATATCAGAATCAGCAAACTCTTATGCAGTACATGTACCCACACGGATGATTTTGCACTTCCATATATTTGTTCAATGATGTATGAAGTATTACATTTCAAATTTAATGTATGTCTACTGTTAGTTGGCTCCAAATACAAATAATGATGCTTCGACTGGATTTCCCGACATTCGCTGGCAACAGACAGATTCCTTTGGATACACCCCAAATGCAAATATGGACGGATTTTTTCTGTCAGTTGCCGTCGATTTGCCAGATTTTAATTCACCATATGGCAGGTAGGCAACATTTTGCAGATAAAATGGACTCCTTGTAAAGATAAATCAATTCATAACGTATTAGATATCCTATTGCAATAAAATAATTTTTAATGTTTAGAATTTTTGTATCACTATTTGATAAATTTAGTGAACTACTATACAATAATTTTAGTATTGCTGCACTTTCATAAAAAATTAATGTGGTTACTGCTGTAACACAAGAAAATTTCATCAATTCCATTTGGCAGCTATGGGTCCTATTAAATAGTCTCCATTTTTCGGATCATAAGACAAACCTAGTGCTTTTCTCATATTCAATCTAATAAAATTAAGATTACCCAAAAGTGCAGCCTACCCGTTAATGAGTTCCTGATTCCAGTTTTATGTTTTTCTTTTCTCCATCAAATTTCAATGTGATTTCAGATTTTTCACATCTAGCGTAAAAATCATGATTTGACAGTTTCAGCAATGTGTCTGGGTTTATTTGGAATTGTAATGTAATTTGTAGCATCCACCCAAGGTACAAGCGTCAGATCGCTGACCGTTTGGCACTGGGTGCTTTTAACGTTGCCTACGGCCAAACTGATTCCGGAATTTTCCAGGGACCCATTCCAACTCAGTTTATTAACGAAGGCTCAGCCATTCGAGTGATATACAGTGTGCCGTTGGCGTATCGGGCAACAGATGGATTCGAAGTAAGAAACAATACAAATTAAGATAAGTCTTAGCAACAAAATAATCTCATAAAAGCAGTGTTAGAACAATTTTTAAGAAAAAATTATTTTAAAATCTAAGAAAACTGTAAGTTTTGAAATGTTCCTTGTTCTTGAGCCTTAGCCATAAAGAAAAACATGACAAAACAACTGGCTTACTAGTAACCTCTTTTCAAGTTTCATCTGTGCTTGTTAGCATCCCTAAACTGTCTACTTAGTTGTACAGATTCATTTATCTAACTGGTTTTTGCTTAGCTTAATAAATAAACCTGTTCACTTCAAGCGCGTTGTAAATCGTGGAGTGGGTGACATGTTGGTGGCAAAAAGATCTGTTGTCAAACATACCATACGAGTAACCGAAAGTGCTAGAGTAAGGATCCAAATCAAAACACTTTTATTAACTAAGTACAAGTAATTATTCAAAAGTCAGTGTATGGTTCTTCTCGGAAGAACTTCTATCAGTTAAAATGACTGAAAGATAGATGCTCGCAAATGTTTCATGCAAAGCCCCGCCTCCTGTTAGTATTTGACTTACATGTATGTGTTTAAGTGTACACAAAAACTAAACAAATGCTTGCCACATGTAACTGGTACAGAATGTGCATTGTCACTGGACAGAAATTTCACTAGCAATCAATACCATATAGATTGTTCAGTTGTTTAACCAAGACTTGAGCAAACAGACTGCAAGAAAAGTTGCAGACTTTGGCTCAAGTCTTGCTCAAGACTTGTTCGTACTTATAAAAACAGATACAGCAATACAATGCAGCAATAGTCCTGTTAACCTACTAAAAGTAACACATTCGTTTGGGCAGTATCTATCAGATACTGCAAATAACTCATATGAAAGTGAGCACAGAAAGCAAACATACTACATGTATGCACTAAAATTAACTCCAAAAAAGACAACAGATCTACCTATATCTCATGTGACGAGAAGGCATGAAAACACCGCTACATGGACCTTTATTCTACGAAGGAACGAGTCAACTTTGAATGGCACAAAAAGTCCGAACCAAATTAACCAAACCTGATTTGAAATAAGATCTTACATTCTTAAATACGTACGACAGTCACAAAACTCAACAAATAATATGCATCTAGTGAAAATCTGGCGGCATTTAACTGTAAAATGTAATCTGGAGAAAATTTCATAAGCCATCACCGTAAATTTTCGTATAAACTAAACACTGGCTGGGTTTGTAGTGCAGCAAAATCGAGCACTTATACACACTTCTGAAAAGACATTTCAAATAGCAAAACAAGGATCCTGAAATATACCTACACGCATCTAAACATACAACATTCAATAGTCACCACAGCTAAGCTCAAGTACAGAACATCAAAACAAACATATTAATCTATGCAATATAACCCAAGAAATAGAAACAAAATAAACTAAACTGACAGAAATTAATTTCAAAACAACAGAAACGATAACTAATATATTGCATTCAGGCAGCATCACTGTAAAATGTAAAACTTTTGGGCCGCTAATGGAATAAGTCATAATACAATTTGGCAAATTGTTTTGTACAGTTGACCGAATTAAGACGCTGAAGAACTGCAAACATCATTCTTAAATAACATTTTAGTCTCGACAGATTCAAAGTGTATTTTTTGGTCCCATACACTCGTTGGATTCAATTTTCTTAAACTATTTTAATTCACCACTTGAGTCCACCAGGTTTACGGCCCTACACCATCTGATCTGACCACCTGTAGTTTTATACTGTATCTCTCCCTATGTATCTCAACACATCTAAGTTACGACGGTTCCTTGGTTTATAGCAACCAGTTCAGTTCCGAGTCTTCAGATTCATCCCAGCACGTTGTACTTCATACTAATCTCCGATTTTTGATTACCCTAAATCTCACCTTCCTTGCAATGATTTTGTGCGGTATACTAAGTGTCATGATAAATGCATACAAATACCTTCTGACCTGTATTGACCAGCAGTAACCAGCTCAAATTCGACTCCCCAAAACACTGCACTGACTAACACAAATGCAATACCAAACTGTATTTCATTTGCACGACTAAACAAGAAAAGCAAAAAACTTTGGCTGAGATCAATAATACTGATAAAATACAAACTATCGAACTAGACTGTAAAGCGCTAAACGCGACAAAACTCAGAAACAAAATAAATGCATACCGAAGATGTGGCTGTTAAATGGCGTGAGTATTGGAAACGGTCCAACTGGAAAACTAAACACCAACTGTCTAAGCATAGCGCAGAAGCATTTTAGAAGGCTCCAAAAACTTCCAAAATATAAACTTTGGCAAAATACTGACTATAAAATAAGCGACTATGACAGGTTTTCCAAAGAAATACTGTAAATTTATTAAATCTTATGTTTCACAGCAAAATCCTAAGCATAGCAAAGCACAGAGATGTTGAAAAACATGCTACATCTAATTCACAAAATGAATAACATTAGATGATCAACATGGCATGGTAATTGGAAACGAGCTGTACAGCACGCAAAAGGACGAAAGCCCAAAATTGTTCTGTTGTGTGAACAGCCTGGAGTTTTAATCCACCAACCACGTGCAGCAGTCACATTCGTGTTTTTGCAAAGGTAAGGCAAGAGGAAGTAAGGGAACGTTGTTAGGCACACACACCTGTTACATGTTTCTAGTAACAATTATTCTAAGAGAAGCAGATGTCTGACTGAAAGAGCTTCCAGCTGAAGCACACACATGGCCACAGCTACACGACATTAATCTGGATGGGAATCTATCGGTTGGGCTCAACATATGCGCTGAGGCCCAGAGCTGGCACTAGGCCCCCAACTGGGAGGGGCCTCGAGTACCATAGCACCGGCACTGCTGAAGCCTGTCAACAGTGACTTTTCTAGTTATCTGACACTGTTTGGTTACTGATGAACATCTTGTTCTACACGGCTAGTGTAGACAGCACTTTTGTGAGACGCTTAATAGGTGCTATATTAAATCATAATTACAAGTACTATATGGTGTACCTCAAAAGCATTTCCAAAACACCAGTTTCATGTTAAAATAATGTCACATGCAATAATTACTCCAAGTATTTAAGCATTCCTAAAAGTAATGTAAGCTCAACAAAATACTCTCAATTTCGTATGTCCAACCGGGATTTGAACCCTCAATGCAGAAGTGAAAGGATTAAGGCATTAGGAATCAGCACCAAGTATGACATCAAATTGAAAGGCATAACCAGACTGTAACTGATGTTTGTTGTGGCAAAATCCTCCAGTGTAAAATTACTGTCAGTAAAACTTGTTTTTTATACAGGTACCAGTACGTGCAAAATTATCCAAGTCAGTATTACACACAATTTTAAGTGAAACTCAAGTATAAACTCACAAAAACAGCAATAACTTTATGCACAACATTTTTGGAGAAATTTCTTCAATTAGTTTGATAAGAAAGCCCAAGGCAAGTATGAAATACAGATGCAGCTAAACAATATATCATAAAAATTTATGAGTAAATGCAACACAAAAGTAAATTCCAGTGTAAATGAATCATAAGTGTAACACAGTCGTAACAACATAAACGTACAACAGTAAACCTCTTACATGCATAACATTGGCAATCGTAAACGTAAACCTGGCTAACATTTCATTTATTGACTTGTTCACAGGGCAATGCATAAAGCAATCACAATTAATTTCTAACATTAAATAAATCAGATCTCCAAAAATTCACAAAGAAATTGAATACTACGAATTACATGACAGCTAATATGTAAAACTAATAACAAGCATTTTCTAATTAAGCACATCACATACAGATACCTTTATGCAGTGTTTGCTTGAAGTATTTGAGATATTCTCGTTTTTAGAGCCATAGCATTGTAGATGATTCACATGAAACACAGTGGCAAATGAGCAGGATAACTCTTCAAAAACTTGTACAACACAAACTGCTATTTACGAGACAGATGTATACAATTTTAGAGCTGGAGCCCCATTGTACTCGAAGTTTAGGATTGTAGCATTTGCAGCAAGATTACCAACTTATAAAGTAAAAATTAAGAAATACCAAAATTTCTGTAACTTAAAGATGCACTCGAAAGAAAAGAATTGATCAAACAAAAAATCAGGAAAGAAACAAGCCTACTGCCTAAAGAATTTGCACATCAAAATGAGCTACGTACAAGGTCAGCAGAGGTCAAAGGTAAGCAGAGGTCACAGGTCAGCTGAAGTCAACAGTCAACAGATGTCAAAGGTCACAATGAAGGTTACCAATGCAAACACCAGGACCGAGATCATCAATCAGAATGTGCACATTTCAAAGACTATTCTGTAAGAAACAGGTAACGCTCATTAGAAATGTATACAGATCAAGGCAGGAATACTTGAAAGCAGACAGTTCACGAGACCAAAGAATGTTAAGAGTTGAGGTCATGGACCCAAACAACTGGAAATCAAAGGCTATAATCGTCAGTAAACACCAAATACCCACATAGAGAAAACAAAATGCAAAAAATTGCTAAACCGGACATGTGCATGCAGAAACAACAGAAAACAGAAAACATATAATGAGACTAACTCGTTATTCCAATAAATATGGATACAGCCATGTTTAAATGATATGTCAAAATACATGACGCGCTCCTAGACACTTTATTAGAGCAATCACAAACATTGTCGCAATTCCTGTCTATAATATTTTGAAGATGATAACATCTACAACAATTCACAATTCCTCCCCTTTCTACCCTCCTGGCAGTATCCAAGCAAACAAAGAAATTCAATTTAACCAGCAGCTTGTATCGGTAAAACAACAGGATGTATCAAAAAGCTTTGAGAATGAGTGTTTCACTCTAAATAAAAATTGTCAGCTTGTTCTGCATAAGGAGTATCGGTACATTAGAACACACTGGAGAGGTAATCTGATCTTTTCAATGGTCTGTTTTTTTGGCTATTCCTTGTCAGTGAGCACTGTATTTTTGAATACAATATCTTAATAAATAAAATGTGACAAACAGTGTGTCCTGTGATACAATGGCACCTATGGCCAAATGGAAACACTCAATGTGGCACCTTGAATCAGCTAAAGAATTTACGCTTTTGTGAGCAAACGCCTCAAGCATACTGCAATATGAAGACCAAGAAATAAGTGAGTGATCATATTGTTGAGAAATAAAAACATTTCTCTGCCCTGCACGCCACAATTCCAGCGTCAGTCAGTTCCCTTCCAATCTGAAGACCTCATCGTCAAGACCTTATGCATGAATAAGCACAACTCTTTCTCTGCACCCCACTGTAAAGTGTACCTCCACACTTCACCACCTCTGGCATGAAAAACTGCCTCTCCATATCTCTTCGAAACTCATCATAATACAGACCTCTAGTTGTTACTGCAACTTGAATAACCCATCCCAGCCCAGCCCCCTCAACCACGCAACTACTGCGCTTTGACAGAAGGTTACAAAGCTGTACAATCAACGAGTTAAAACATGTTCAAATCTAACAACTACAAAACACAACTACCACTTATCAGAAACTTCTGAAATCTCCCGTAACTGCTAGCTTACAAGTACTAAGGCCTGCATAGATAATTATAGGAAATTAAACAACACAAACTGAGAACTAAACACAATTAGATCGTACTCGTCGTAACCTCCTTAGTGTCTTTGATGAACAAGAGATTGCGTTGGTGAGCGAGCGATTCATCCAGCGACTCGACCGGTTGCTCAAGTGTGCTCACTTCGATGTTCACGTCCTGTTGCCAGTTTTCGAGCGGAGTCATGTGCTCCAACTGTTGATCCTCTCGGCTCACAGCTGACGCTTTAGTTGCCGAGCGCCACTTCTGAAAGTTTAAAAAACGAACTGAATTGAGGTCAATTTTATAATCACCGACAGTTTCAGAACTATACAGACATTCAGGTGTACACCAAAAGATGTCCAGGGATAAACGCATATCCTGGACAAACTTAGTGGCTCAAGACGCTGCATCTTCTACCATACACAACAAGTTACAGCTCGGTGAACTTAACGTGAGCTGCAGACTTGTTAAAAAGTGCACTCAAATATTTTACGTGCACGAACTAAGTAAGTAAGTAAGTATATCCTTTATTGAACCAATTGCTAATCGCATTTTGGTGTACATTACGAAGTTTACAATCATGAGTAAATCATCCTAATAATAATGAAAGGCTTTTGCACACTTCAGAAAGGCTTTTGCTGTGAGAAGCGCTTTATAAATAGCCAAATACAATACAATACAATAAATGTTTTGCATGCCAGACTGTCTGCAACAGTACACCAGTAAGAAATAAAAGATGAACTTCGCAGAATAATGGTCTCGTCTTTGTTAACCCATAACAAATAAGCTCCTGCTGGTTTAGTAATTTGCAGACACAAGACAAGAAGAAATGTGGGCAGATCTGTGCTCACCTGTACAAAAGAAGCTCCCGGTGCCCTAATAAAGACGTAGACAGCTACGATGACTATGGGTACGTTTGATGCCAGCGTCATTCCCCAGCCGAGAACATCGGCCCAGACGGGATATGGCTTGTCGTTGTATTCCACGGCTTTGTAGCGTACAAAGCTGAAGATGAGGATTGCCTGAAACACACAGACAAAAATCTACGTGGAAAAATATCCCCTTCTTTCCGATAGAACATAACATATTGCATCCTTTGAAGGAGAAGAGTAGAAGAGCAGTCCCTGAAGCTAGCCCTGAGGCAGCCATGGGTGTGAAGTGTTAGCGACTTCATTTTCTTAACCTCGGCACATGAGGGCGGGTGGCCAGTCCTCTCCCTCACCGTCTCATTGTCCCACCGACAGTGTATAGTCAGTGTGCTCATTATAGCTGAGTTGGCTAGGCGACGCAGGTGGAGCAGAAATCTCTAACCAACTTTCTGCCCTGCCAGGGATTTGAACCCCTGACCTCTCGATTGACAGTCCAGCGTGCTACCACTACACTCTCGAGCACCCCTTGCATCCTTTGATTACTCTTCAAATGTCACTGTCCTTTGCACGTTTATTTGTATGCAGTGCTGTCTGTTGCATTTGTCTCATGCTAACAAAGACCCTTACTTACTTCATTATAACTTATTCTCATTATTAATTATTATCGCTATTAATTAGGAACTTCTATAGTGCCAGTGTACGTGCACTAAGCATCAACTGATGGCGCACCAAAAAAAGTAATCAGTTCAACATTGAGAAGAGCAGCAGTCTGCCAAGCAAAAGAGACGCTTAGGTGGACAAGCAATTAAAAAAGATAAAAATAAATAAATTACAGCAGAAGCCAGCAGCAAAGCTTAACAGATCTACAGAAATATTAAATTTAACACTTTAACAACAAGTGTGTACTAAAGTGACTGAGAAACCAGTGCAGTTCGTCGTTAAAGTGTTAAGACTTTTTACTCCTAGCTTACCAAGGTTACCCTGATATTTAAGATTTCAACTGGGCATCAATGGATTAAGCTAATGTTGTAATTTAACATGCAGCAACCACCGGTGGTGCTATATAAATTTCAGATACAATACCGGTTAAAGCCTTGTACATTATGATGATTGTGCTACAGTGCTACAGACGATTACCGTAGATCAAATTAGATAACCTAAAATTAGGCTAAGAGCTTAAAGCTCAACATCACCTTGCTTAAAAGAAATGCCACATGGTTAAAAACATTACTATCGAATATATATATATATATATATATATATATATATATATATATATATATATATATATATATATATATATATATATATATATAGGAGTACTGACCACAATGAGAACTGGAGAGAAACCAACCAACAGATTCTCCAACATGTTCATATTCTTTCCGATCATCTCTCTGACGTGGCTGCACATTTTCTGGTTGCCTTAGACAGTTAAAACAAACCAACAAATTAACTGAAGATCTATGGAAACAAAAATACCAGTAGAGCTAGCTAAATTGAGGTAAGAGTGTTTTCCATCTTCAGTCCTGCTGTGCAATTCTTCCTTTATCTTTCTCAATTTTATCATCCCTACCCTTCATTCAAAAGATTCACTTGCCGGTCTCCTCCTGATTTTCTAATTTAATCCGCTATAACATATGCTACGTGATACGTAATAAGGGTAATAAAATTAATCTGCCTTCATACCATAAAATACATGATCAAAACAAAAGCCAAACAAAATAAATATCAGAGAAGATCAGTGCTTTCTGCCAGCCCTGAGAACCACCCACATGAGAACAGTGCTAACGACAATGACATATTAAATTAACTAGTTGTGGCAAGCCGTGAAAAGTTACTATTATTAAGTGAATATGTAACTAACTACCTAACTAAGATGTGCGATAGAAAATCCAGACTCAAAGAATGGGAAATGCAATGATCAGACGTCCACCACTGCAATATTACTCACCGTAGATCCAGTTAACGACCACGCATTCAATCACGGCAATCACGAGGACGCAGAATCCAGCACTGTAGTGGTCCATCAGTTGCAGCATGTACATACCACCCTACACACAGCACAGCACAGCTACAGAACGTCATCGGTGTTGGGACCACTATAAATGCCATTAGTTTTCCACTCAAACTGTACATTAAAGCTCAATTTTAAAATGTGATGTCATTGCATCATTTGATTTTTTTTTCTACTGCCTTGCAAGCATTGTTGTTTGCAAAATGTCAGTGTTAGTAACTGTACCAGAAACTGCACATTTATATAGCACCACTTATAGAGAAGGTCATCAGAGGCACTCCCGAATCCCGATCAAACATGAAACCATGATCGAACAGTCAAGCAGTTGACGTTCAAAGGCAAAAGCGGCCAAGGAGTTCATGCTGAGAGTTCATGTTGCAGATTGTCAGGATCATATTAATAAGATTACTTATTTAATTAATGCAAAAACAATTAGTTCTTGGAAAATTTTTTTGCATACTTTTAGAGCATAAGAAACTCACTACCACATTATCTTTTGAAGCCAACTTAAGAACTGACCTACAATGTGGCTGTGTTACAATAAACTCATTTAGAGGTGCTCGATAAAGTAGTGATTAGCGTGTTATACTGTCAATCAAGAAGCTGAGGTTCAAATCCTACCAAGGCAGAAATTTGGTTCGAGATTTCTGCCACACCTGCACCCCTTAGCCAACTCAGTTATATTATGATTACACGGTATCCTGACATTTCCCCCGAGCAGTAAGTAGGTAACTCTACCATTGTCCATGATAACTGTTATTAATCCAACTTCTATTGAAGCAAAGACCTTCTTTCATCAATCCAATTTCTATTTAAGCAAAGATTATTTTTCATCAATCCAATTTCTATTTAAAAGACGAATTTCTTTCATAAATCCAGCTTTTATTTCGGCAAAGAATTTGTTCATCAATCAAACTTCTTTTTTTTTAAGCATACAATTTGTTTCATCAATCCAGCTTCTATTTAAGAAAAATTATTTCTTTCATCAATCCAAATTCTATTAAAGTAGAGAATTATTTTCATCAGTCCAACTTCGGGGAAACGTCCGGGGGGAATTGTCCGGGGAAATGTCCTAGACCCTGATTACACTGACCACATACTGTCAATGGGAAGATGAGATGGCAAGGGAGAGGACTGGCCATCAGCCTTCATATGCTGAGGCTAAGAAAATGAAGTCGCTAACACTTCATACCCATAGCTGCATCAAGACCTGCTCTTCTTCTTCTAATGTTAACTAAATATGGGATCCACAACATTGAAGCATTACATC
Source organism: Aporrectodea caliginosa (assembly GCA_020284085.1). NCBI lineage: Eukaryota > Metazoa > Annelida > Clitellata > Crassiclitellata > Lumbricidae > Aporrectodea > Aporrectodea caliginosa. The sequence goes on along the minus strand of JACEVL010000007.1, from coordinate 85,059 downwards.
ACAAATCATCTTATAATAAATCACAATATAACAGGCACTGATGCATGTATCGGTGTACGTATCAAAGAATTTATGTACCGCCTCCTGGAGCACGCCATTCCATCTCCTAAAGCCATTCACGGCAAACTGATCTAAACAGTGACGAATCGATACAGAAAGAATGTCCAGGTATAGAAAACAGCACGTATGATAAGTGGAATCTCACTCAGTGCACCTCAAAATAGACAAGAAGCGCCAAGATACGACCACAACGATTAATCAATACCTGCGTTGTCATGGTGATGCCTAGCAGGAAGCAGATGACACAGACGGAGAGGGTCGTCATGAGACGAATGCACGGGTTCAGACCAAGACGAGGAAACTCGTCAACAAACCCGGTCACCACCGTTTCAATCAGCACCATCTGAACAGACAGTCGAGAAACGACGTTCCATACAAAATCACAAAACTCGATCCACAATTAAGTCATTTAGTTCAGGTCCTTCTCTGTGGAATGGACTTCCTCCATCGGTCCACTCTGCCATCCTTTCTGGTAGTCTCTCCTCATCTTTTTCTAAACTAAAATCCTGCCTTTTCCCTCGGGTTGCTCGCACTGGGAGCGCTTCTGAAAGGCTTTTGCTGTGAGAAGCGCTTTATAAATAGCCAAATACAATACAATACAATACAATACATCTTAAATGGCTTGTAAAGAGCGGACAAACATCAAACAGTCCTTGTACATTATAGATCTGAACATTTGTAAAGAGAGGACAAACATCAAACAGTACAAATACATCTGAACAATTGCATAGCACCTTTTATGTACCTCTCAAAGGCACTGAAAATATACATTTACACCAAGTAAGCCAGTATCCATTAGTAACTTCTATTGCACCGGTGTCTTCTGCACAACGCACATCCAATGGTGCACCAAATAAGCAGTTAAAGTGCTGCATGTTCAACAGTCAAAGTGTAAAATAAAATTATTCCAAGTAATCATTTAAGTCATAAAAAATCTTATATATACCTAATATAAAATTAAATACACTAAGATATTTAACTTAAATCCCTCTATACTACAGCACCAGACAAACAATTGATCAGACCTGGCTTCCGATGCCGAGCAGAAAGAGCATGAAGAAGAACAATGCGGACCACATTGGTGCCAGCGGCATGAGGCTCAGTGCCCGAGGATAAGCCACAAATGCCAATCCAGGACCTAACAGAACAATTGAAGAACATGTTCTACAATTGTTGCTGGTCTAAAAATTAAAAAAATTGCCATTACTTGTGGTTTTCACTTATTTGTTTCATAAGTAACACCCTTTTGGACTGAATTCTAATTTAGAATTTCAAAATGATTCTGGCTTCTGGTGAAGATTTAGGAGAGGAAAACATAATGTAAAAACAATTTGAAAAATAAAACCGAATTAATGAAAATTGTATAAAAGGCATTGTTAGATCTCACAGTAAATGATGGCCTTGTATATGCTACCACGTGGAGCTAGTTCTCTATTGTTAAAATATAAGTGGACCATTTTAGACTTCTAGGCTGCAGCCCAGGCATATTTATTTAGTCAGTCAGTAATCTTAATCTAATAGAGTTGCTTTTACGGTTTCCGATCTCATAATTATATGCAATTTCAGATCCAAACCTCTGCTTCTTGCACTAGGCAGGTCCTTAAAACAAATCTATTAATGCTTAAACATCCCACTACATTTTTTACACTGAACAGGTAAATTCTACCTGAACAGGTAAGAGAATGCTGAAAGAACATGTCAGATAATACAGAACTGACAATCCTGCTTTGAAGCCACGGAGAATTTATGTCAACCATTGTTGACTCACCTGACTTGATCACCTCTTCTATAGGAACACGGTATTCGTGCGCCATGTAACCGATGATGGAGAAGACTGCAAATCCAGCGTACAGACTGGTGCAGAAACTGACGATATTGATGACAACAGCATCTCTGAAAATAAGCAATTCAATGATACAAGCTGTCATCACTTATACACGCATTGCACTTAATGAACTTTCTTCAGGCTCACACTGGTTTGCTAAAAAAGACCTGGACAGTTTTGTTAGATAGCAGCTTAGAGTAGGGCCATCACATTTATGGTGAGATAATTCAACCTACAGGCATCCACACAACAGCAGTGTTCAACAGATTTAGGATAATCTGATTGTGCCTTATCACTGTTTAGAAAGAATAAACAATGGAGAATTGTAAAAAATTGTTGTGGAGTAATGGCTCAATAGTTCATACAATACAATACATACAAATGAAAATTTATAGCGCGCTTTAACAAGACAAGTCTTGCACTAGAGCGCGTTTCGCTACATTCTTAGTCATAGTGCAGGTTAAACAGATAAGTTTTTAATTTTGTTTTAAACTGTGCGACAGATATGCACTGTCGAACTGAAGCTGGAAGACGGTTCCATTCTAAGTGTCCTGAGGTAGAGAAAGCACGGTTTCCAAACTTCCGGTTTTTTTTTTCTTCAATGCAACAATCTAAACCATTTTAGGTGACCTCTACAGTGTTTGACAAAGAAATTATCTACCACGTAAATTATACCCCAAAGACAACAAGATTAGCCCTGTAGGACAATAGACAATAATTGTTGGTCTTGCAATAATTCGATCTAAAGCAGATTGGTGGCACATTCGTAGGCACTACAACTATGTAAGTAAGAGTGGTGACACACTGCAAGTGTGGGGGTCACCCCATGAAACCTCAGCATTGAGTTCCTACAAGCGTTAGGTCTTTACCCAGCCATGCTGATACAGGGTACATATTTTAAAACAGTTGACGTCTTTCGCCATAAAACTCAAGCGCTTTGGCAATTACAAAATGAATAATTTTTGATGAAGTTTGTGAAACAGTACAGCTCCCTTCAATTTTCATTAGTAATTGCCTACAGTTTTTAAACAGGATCCTATGCCAAAGATAATCACTCTGCTGTAACAAAATATCAACTGCTACCAATTTTCACACAGTACAGATAACCACAGAAGCTTGGCCACTATACCTGTAGCAGTTATGATGAAACGTGTTGTAGCTAGCCATTGTGATCATTCCACCCCAGGCCAAGTTAGTCGAATAGAAGAGCTGGGTGGCAGCTTGAAACCAAACCTGTCAAGAAACAATAAGCAAATCCTCTCAACTCAGTTTTACGTCATAGCATATGAAGATTATAGTACCCTATGAGATACACCACCTTTGTTAGATGTGCAGCACATTTGTGAGGTTCAGGAGGCACTGTATAAATGTTCAGGCACAAATGATGGCTGATTGGACAAGTGTTACCTGTAACATACAGTGTGCAGAGTCAACCCCCAAATGAGATTGCCAAGGTGTACAGGACCTCATACAATTGCTTGACTGCTTAAGAGTAATCGACTGATGCCTCATCAGTAGACAGTGGTGCTTTCTTATTACAGGAACATAAATTTAAAGAATATTCATCATACATCTTTACCTGTAACTCACACATATCTAAGGACATCTTATATTCCTAAACAGAGCATACCGGTAACCATGTATACATTACACAGTCGGTACACACATAACAAAGCAAGTGTATAAATTATGTTTACAGGACTTAAAGAATGCAAGAATTCCTCTTGCTTGCCAGTACTATTCAGTTAAGATACATTAACCCTTTAATGAAGGGCCTGTACTAAAATGTATGGAAAACCAATGCAGCTCATTGTTAAAGGGTTAAAGCAACTGTTCATTTATTACATAGTTTTCAACTACTATTAATCCTACAACAGGAAGACCATTGCTACCGTGACAACCAACACCACAAAAAGCAGGACTGTTATTAAACATCCGATACTACTACTACTGCTACACCTACTACTACCACTATTACTTCCACTACTACTACAACTACCACTACTGCTACTACGACCTCCATCACAACGAGCACCACTACTGCAAAACAGGATCATTCTGAATTGGCAGCTTACGTCTGGACTGGCGAGCTTCTTCCAGTCTGGAACAATGAAGTACAAGATTCCTTTGGAGGCTCCATTCAAAGACACGCCACGTACGACCAACACAGTGAGCATCACGTAGGGAAAAGTAGCCGTAAAATACGCCACCTGAAACAGCAACATATATATACCACTACAGAATTGCTAGGGGAGTAGGGGAGTGCCTGCTGAGGCTATGCATCAGTGGTGAAGGTCTTGGCTGAAGTACCACCTTGTAACGCGGGTGGACAGGCTCAGCAGGAACCTGAAAAGCTGGCAAACGATTGAGGCGGTTACCGCCTCTGATACAGGATAGTGGATATGAGACGTCCTTCCCATAAGCCTGGAACTCTGTTAAGGGAGAAGTGCGAAGGTCGAACGGATGGGTGCAGATACTCCGTTCGTAAAAGAAAAAATACGTGAAATCCAATGCAAGCATTGGACTCCAAACAGGCCTCGGCCCATGGATCTGAAGCAAGCGTTGGACACCTACGGAAGAAGAGATGGATCCCTAATGATGATGATGATGACATAGAAGCTCAACAGAGCAGCACCATGTTAGAGCACACGGTTTGTAACTCGGACAGCACAGGCCTGACTCATGATTGAGATGGTTACCATGTCGGGACCTTGAGCATGTCCTTCCCATACAACTGCTCAGCAATGTCTATGCTCTGTAATATGGTCGCATGCACACTGCTAAACCTTGAAAGGAGGGCAGAACGAATACAGCAGCATATGTATTTAAAAAAATAATATTTTTTATTAATTCAAACTGACAGGTAAGATTACATGATATAGTAACTGATGATAACAAGGTTAACAGGAGTCGTATTTAACTGTATGGCAGCCTGCAGGGCGCCCGCCTCTCCTACGGCTCATCTTACAGTCGCCCTCTAGGGAGTGGAAGGCTGAGTCAACCTTATGGGGCTGGCAAGTATTGAACTCGTGCCTTCTGTTGCTTCGTGCCAGCATGTTACCATTCAACAATCTCCCCGCCCCGCATTTGCATAGCCTAAACTACAGACAGAAAAATCTTGAATGTGCAAGAAGCATGAACTAAAGATGAATCACCGACCTTGCCCGACGATTTGATGCCACGGCTGACAAACAGCACCACCAGTATCCATGACAACAAGAGACAGAGGCACAGGTGCCAACGTATGGAACCAAGGTTGGCAATGCTGTGTTCAGGTCCCTCACCCAACAGAGCTAACCTGTCATGACAACGCAAAACCACTCAACCTGACATACTGTAGATCTCACACAAACTTCCTTCATTCATTCATTCATTGAAAACTTTATATAGCACCCCTTCAAGTTAACTACTCAGAAGCGCTCCCAACTCCAGCCCAGGCATAAAGGTCAGTACAAGATCTAGGAAACAGGCATCACACCTGCTTGGCATAAACCCTATTTACCACTTCTTCGACTCTTCGTTTTCCCCAATCCCTCCCTTCAAACATGATGCCACAGACGTTACAATAGATTCGAAGCATGAACCCTCGAGCAAAACAAGTGAAATCATTCAACTCCAATCTAATCTTGAAACATCACTACTGCCTTATCTGGGTTTGATCTTGAACCAGGAATTGACCTTTTCAGAGCATGTGAAGAGCGCAAGAATGTATGTCAAACATGCTACTATCACCTGTGCCAGATTCACACAATATGTCGCTCGCATACCACTCAAGCCATTATGACACTGATACATGTATTTAAAAAAGGGCATGTAAAGCATGGCTTGCTTCCCACTATCTATTCCCTCCACCCTTGGGCCATGACCACATCATTCTTCCAGCAGATAGCTTGATGCATACAATTTTTATCACTAGGATGATATCTACGGTTTGATCAAGACATAATGTTCTGTCTGTCTTGATCAGATAACTGTCTGTGAGGCTCGTGTTTGTACACCAAAGTGCAGCTAGCAAATTTTTTTTATTATAGGATATTTTTACGTACCTACAAATTTATAATTTTCTAGACAGAATCAGTCAAGATAAATCACAGTTAGTCCCAGTGGTTAAGTGGTAGTAGGTTCAAAAATATGAGACCAGGTAAAAATATTGGCTTATAATATCAAATCTCTTCACATTTAACTGTACAAACACGTGTAACAGCTTGGACCACTTACCAAGTGCTGGTCCAAGCTGGTTACCGGGGTACATGTATTTGTCTTGGGTTTTGGTTCCAGATAACATCAAACAAGCAATTTTCTCACCGAAAAAATTCATCCGTTGGGGAGGTGCGCTGAGTTGAACTCACATTCCAACCGTCACCAGTCGTCACGTTTGCCATCGACGTAACCATGGTCGTTGTGGCAACATGATAAGGGTTTGCATAGGATAACGTCGAATTGATGCTGCCCATGACACTCACAAAGGTACTGTTTGTGAAGTTGGCATCACCTGACAAAGACCAGTAACATAAAAGCATAGATTAACAACGGAAGGAAATTCACGTTTATTCTAGGGAAAAAATACACAAAGGCCTTTAAATGTGAGCATCTCCTTTTAGTAGATTCCTGCTTAGATGATATAAATATGCTCACATTAACTAACATTACCGGCTGGAATGTACCACCCCTAGGGAATTACAAGGGAGCAGCCTGCTAATGTGTTTACCCTTTAACCAAGGACCAATCCCAGCATGTCACGTGACAGTGATCCGTTTACAGAGTGTAACTCTAAAGTTATACAGACTTTCCCAGATAGTCACTGCCTGGCTCAGCAACCGAGAAATCCTTTAACCCACCCAAACTGTGTCTTTGAGATTCATTGTTGATACAGATCTGTAACAAATGATCAATTATGTTACACACCTTACCCACAATACAAAAAATCACCTTAACAAAGCTTAGATCACAATGCAACACACCATTGTTTTGCTCCTTTAATGACGAGATTGTACTACACGTAAAAGTGACTGGGAAACCAATGCAGCTTGTCGTTAAAGTGTTAAAACCATTCGGGTTATGAGCTGTAAGCATGGGCATACGTCTGAGCGTTTCTCGAAGTGACACTATAAAATGTAGATTAAACAGTTTCTTTAAACTTCAGATGGCATTACTGTTTTCCGTCATGAAGATTGGGTCTCCACAGTTTTCAGTGTTCCACTCATTGTCACATGTGCTCCAAGGCAGAGTGGACGCAAATGATCCGAACAGGTAGAAAATGGCGATCGCGATGATGACGTTGTAGTAAACGCACACCAAGCCATTAAGAATCGAGTACCCAATACCAACGCCTGCAGGACGGAACAACAGACGTTCATTAAACATTGATAAAAGTATGAAACTGTGCAAACTCTCATTAATCCACACTTGATTACAAAAACAAAATCTGATATAACAGTCGCTGTACGGATTCAGAGTTTCACAATGCTATCCCGCAGATTGCATTAAACTGCAAACGCACACTTCATGTTCTGCCAAGGTTTTCACACTAAATTAAAAAAATTACTATAATTATAGAGTTACTGCACAGGGATCTTGAGCAATTCCTTCACTCGCGACTACTTCACGCCTATGATTCAAACTCACTCACCTTGTGCATGTAATAACATAATGCAATATAATAATAATAATTTTTGTTTTAAATAATAATAATAAAATTATTTTACAAAACATCAAAGGCCTGATCTATAGCATAAAGACATAAAGAGAGATTTATGATTCACACATTGAACCAGTATGCATTACTAGCAACTAAGCCAGACAAGTATGCAACAGAATTTATGAGTATATTTGTAGACTCAGAGATATATAACCTGTCTGCCATTAATTTAAAAAGTACAAACTAATCACACCACCTAAAAATCGATAATACCATATCATATTAAGTCAGTCTTTTCCTGCTTATCATAAATTTGTGTAGACTGATGCAATAACCTAATGCACTGATAAGTGTCAGATGCTGTGTCTAGACAGACTGTACATGGATTGAACATCTGTGACTCGCCATCCATTGACAAAGGACAAAACATTTGACAGAAACAGCACATGGTTGGAGCATAAAACATTCAATAAAATGACTTTGGTTGGCGTTTAAAGATAATAAAAAGCACCTGGCTGACGCCTTAAGGTAAAAATTGTACATAAAACATGACAGCTGGTTAACAGCTTTAGTTAAAAACCGATTAAACTGATATTCAATTAATACTTTAAGTTAAAAATGTAATACAATAATTATTTCATTGACACGTTGAACTTTAAAAAACTATATATAAATTATTTGGTTGACATTTAACCTTCAAAATTGGATAAAGAGATAGTTCACTGATTTTGTAATAAAACACACTTTGCCTAACAATGAGGCACTCTGTAACAAAGTTCTGGAGTGAGATTGAGTGAAAGTGGAATTTCACCCAATTCAGCTGAAAACCAGTCAACAATTCACACTGGGACATGTGTGTGAGAACTGTCAACAAAGTCCTGGCATGTCAGTCCTTGAAAGAAGTCAGTCACGCAAGCAAACAAATTCTCAACTGGGAAGATATTGATGCTGAAATAGGAGACCGTAAATAATACTGATGATGACTAATAGTTTATTGATCAGTAATGCACACGAGGCTGTACAATTCAGAACACAAATGATTACCGTGTTGGATCTTAAGTGCATGAATCCAAAACATGACAAATGCACCTTGCAAAATACACATATTTCTCAAACAGCACAAAAAGTGTGTGTGTGCGCGTACTGTACATCGAGTGCGTTTGTGTGTGAAAAGATATGCTGTTTATATATTCAGTGGTGAGATTGGGGAGTAGTTGGTATGTTCCATGCCTTGTAACCGGAAGGTTGCAGGTTTGAAACTACCTCAAGCCACTGCATAGCGACCCTGGACAAGTTGCTCACCCACAACTGTCTGTGAGGAAGGCAACGGGAAACCACCTCACTCATCCCATCCTCGGGTGGCATAAAAGCCAATAATGGAGTCTTAATGGACCTGCCTTCGGGCGTAGAATTCATCATCATATTCAGTGTGTGTATTTATACTGAAACATTCCTATAAAACTAACCTTGGGAGTACATAAATTAACATACTACATGGTCATGTCAGAGTAATAAATTTCTCATGTTACACAAATGTCCTGTTATAATGACATCCTGTTATAATGACGTCCTGTTTAATGATGTTCTGTTATAATGAGGCCCTGTTCTAGTCACACTATATTGCAATGAATGAAATCTGGGATTCCAAGTTATTGATTGATCATAATTCATAATTGATGCTTCTACGAGGCTATGGTATACCTTGCTAATTAAGATGAACACCTACACTTGCACATATTTAACTTTAATATCTAATGCACTATTGTGTGATTTGTGTAGTGTGGCCTTACACCTGGGCAAATCAGTATCCTAGCTCTTCCCAAAACAATCTTTCTTTGTTTTGTTATCAACAGGGATAGAGAAGAAGAAGATAAATAAATGTTCAAATAAATGCAATCTCAATTCAGTATCGCACATGCATTGTATATGGGTCTGTCGCACTGGGAGCGCCTCTGATTGGTGTGCTCTGTGAGAGGCGCTATATAAATTGATAGATACAATACAAAACAATACAATATATTCAAAATGACTGACTCAACAAAAGCTCAAGAAATAAATTAGCACATACATCATATAGCACAAACTAATGGATGGTATCGCTCCCCTACACCTGCAAGAACTCGGCTGTCCCACCTCTGGTGTCCAGCGGCACTCCGGATCTGCACTCTGATCGGCTAATCAAGCTGAACTCTTAGTCCCTCGCTCGCGGACTACTATTAAGCAGTGGCACTCTTTCGGTGGCTGGCCTTAGGACCTGGAATGGCCTCCCTGTTGCACTCCGCCTAGTGCCTAGAGGTCACACCACTAAATTCTTTGCTAATCTAAAGACTATCTTATTTAGCCATGGTTGGACTGGGTCACTGGGAGTGCTTCTGAGTAGATTACCTTGAAGGGGCACAATATAAAAACTCCTTAATAATAATAATAATAATAATAATAATAATAATAAAAACATAATGGTGAAGAGTGCATACACTGTATTGTAAATGCAAATTTTATTTGAATGGACAGTAAAACTCCTCAACAGTACCCAAATAAATGCACAGATAAATGCTACACTAAGTCACATGGAATCAGTCATTTTCTGCCAGCCTCACATGAAGCTCTATTCGAAACAAAATCACATTTAACTGCAACATTGATCTAATCTAATCGTAATCTCCAACTTTATAAAGCACTACTCTAAAGCTAAGCGCAAAGCACCAGCTTATTCACGAGTGCTAATCTAGTGACTTCTACCATACCATTCTCATAAGGCCAAAGAAAAATAAAGGTGTGTTTCCGAGTTGCGCCAACACAGTGACTCGGTAGCGTTACCGGAAACACACCATTATTTTTGTTGCCTAATGCACATTATGCGGATGTCTTTAAGTGAACTCGTAGTCAAAATTCTAATCTGTTAGAAAAGCCCAGCTGATACACAAAATCCTCCTTTAGACACATACACACACACCACAAACACACTCAAACCACAAACACACACACACTCATAATGCCCATTCCAAGTCAATAAAACAAGATCCATATATTGCAAAATATTCAGCTACCTTGGAAAAGTGGGCAAACTTTCTTGAAAACAGACAGGCTGCCAATGCCAAAATACTGTCCGATGCTGTACTCCATGAACAGCAAAGGCATTCCGATCAAGATCATCATGATGACGTATGGAATTAGGAACGCACCTAAAATACACAGCACAAGAGAAACGTGAGATTCAGTATCATGCACATTATATAAACACACAGCTCTGCAGTCAATGACTGCAACATACAGTCTTGACTAATGTTTCAATAACAGGCCTATAGAAATCCATCCTGCTGATGTATTCAGAGTTGGAAGAAGCCAATAACACAAACTACCATTGAATCACATTCCAAGAACACATTCAAATAATAAATAATATATAATTTTTTAATATAAACAATTATAAATCAAAGCAGAGTTAATGTCTTCTAATTTCAACATGAAAGTCATTGAAAGAAAGTAAAGCTTGATGTGTTAACTGTTTAAACCGGTATGCCATTGGAAGGCACTTACTTAGAACTTAGAAGGCACCATAAACTTAGAAGGCCCCATATACTTAGAACTTAGAAGGCACCATAAACTTAGAAGGCAACATATACTTTGAAGGCACCATATACTTAGAAGGCATCATATACTTAGAAGGCAACATACATGTATACTTACGTAGAAGGCACCACATATACTTAGAAGGCACCCTATACTGAGAAGGCACCATATATCAGAAGGCACCACATATACTTAGAAGGCACCATATACTTAGAAGGCACTACATCATGGTGCTTTGATACATGCATACTTATACATACTTATATACACGGAAGAAGTGTTTATAAAGGTATGTGATAAATTTATCTATCAAGATTCACAACAATACTTAAAGTCTACCGGGTAATCAATTCTGATCTTAAAAGCTCTCAAAAAACACTGCTGTAAGAATGCACAATGTTCAAACTGAAAGTCACTTCTAAGTACTAGCAAAAAACACCAAAATTTTGGTCAAAAACCAACAGAACACTCTGTAACGACAGGAAAATGCTGTAACAATTGCCATAATGACACCAGAATGGCACAACAGATAATTGCCAATGTGTTAGTCTATTGATTGTCTCCAACCTACTGTGTGAAAATGAGTCTGCAATAGCGTTTGACTGCAATCAATAATTATAATAATAATGACAATTTACATGACGCCATAATGCGGCCATACCATTACAAGGGTGCTTCACAAACAACTATTGTTGCCATCATTTGCGTCCATTGCAGATGAGCTCCTTTTGTCATTTACAGTCGACTCTTTCTACACAAGAAGAGTGCCATTGTTAAACCTTTTACAGATAAGGAGGCACTTAAAGCTACTGGGAAAACAATACTTCTCACCACTAAAGGATTAAGCTAACCCATAGAGACGGCAATGAGTATGAAGTGTAGTGACTTCACTGTCTTAATCTAAGCACAGCATAGTGGGTGGACAGAAGGTAGTTAACCGTGCTGCCTAATGCTTGACGAAAGCAAGTGAGCATTTTTGCAGTTGCCAGTAAGCCACATACACATTGTCTGCAATATCTTATCAAACTTACCTTACCTTATGGACCTTACCTCATTATATGTAGCTGTTCCTTACCTTCAGCACTTTCTACAGGTGTTACTTACCTTATGCATGGCTGATGACCACTCACCTCTGTACTCTGGGTTTGAAACCACGTGTACCATGTAAAACTATGGTATAAGAAACAGTAAGCAAGGCAAGACTGATTACTTACCAAACCTTATCTTACCTCACACACATTGTAATAAAACTCCAAATTTCTAAAGCAATGCTAAAGCTCTTCCACATACATACGCATGTATATATCAAGACAAATGCAATGGATAGTACACAAACCTCCTCCATTTTTGTAGCACAGATACGGAAATCTCCAGACATTTCCCAACCCGACGCTGTATCCAATACACGTCAGAAGGAACTCCGTCTGTGAAGTCCACTGAGCGCGACCTCCTTTGTTCGTATTATCCAACGGTCTGGTCGTATCTAAGTCAGACGACAGGTTAAGTCCGACTTCACCATCTGCTATGTCCGCCGCATCGACTTTCTTCGCAGTCACATCAGGATCTTGGATAACTACATCCTTATAAGATTCACTCTTACAGCAACCCATAATACACCGAAACCGTCGTATCTCTTGTTTTTTCCTTCCTTAAGAATCGCAGAAATAAAGCAAATGCAGAACTCGGCTTCGTTTGTGTCTAAATAACCTACACCGGACAAATTTACCAACGTTTCAGAATGTGAAAAAGCTGTCTGTTTGCACCGGCTGTTGTAGTGATTCTAGAAATCTTAAGCTGCCTGTAGCACTTCGAATTTCCTAGTCACTGACATGTCCTAAGATATTAGTAAAGTCAAGCTGAACATCAATGATCAGTAATATGATATACGGTAGCTCTTTTTATCCAGAGAAACTTAAACCAAACTCACAGTTATCCACATTTTTGACTTTGGTCAGTGAAGGAACTTATCCCATTCTGTACGTATCACCTGCTGACTGTCTTGCTAATGATCCATTTCATCAAAACAGCTCCTTGTGTACATTAATCTCATTCCAAGAGCAATCGGTTGTGTGGCAGTTTTTTTTTTACAGAACTCACTTCGAAATTTTCTGGGAAAGTGACAAAATGCATGGATGAATAATTTATAATTTCAAGTTATGAAAATCCAAATCACAGAAGACTGGCAACCTGTGACAAAACAAACACAAAAGTGCAGCTTACTAATAAACACTTTTTAAAATTACTCTTTATTTTAAAAATCCAATCATTATACATAGAACGTTCAGGCAACAAGTCCATAAAAAGTAATACACTTATACATGGTTCTTAATTGTTGGCAGCTTTTGTGTTTTCTTGTGCATGTGTGTGTGTGAGTGTGTGTGTGGGCGCGCGCGTATGTATGCATGCATGCGTGCATTATTGTGTCACTTCAGACACTTTGGCGCATAAAGCTTCATAAATCATAATATGCAGAGAAATACACGGTTACACATGGTATCACATGGTCTTTGTGCCTGCATCCATCTAAATCACTAATTTCATCTTGCTTCAACCTGAGTCACGGAGTCAAGTCCAAACTTTGCTCAACAGCCTTGAATCAAAACTTGCATACAAGCTCAATTTATTCCAACACTGAAGAAATAGCATTGAGGAAATTTGTAGCCTTGAATCAAAACTTGCATACAAGCTCAATTTATTCTAACACTGAAGAAATAGCATTGAGGAAATTTGTAGCCTTGAATCAAAACTTGCATACAAGCTCAATTTAATCCAACACTGAAGAAATAGCATTGAGGAAATTTGCTTTGAAAACAAACAAAAAAGACACTACGACGATATCTGAAAGATCTATACCACAAAAACCTTCAGGTCCATGAAATTTGGAGTCTATTTATGTTCTCCACATAACGAATAAGCCCTCTCTTCTCCACACTTCAGAGTTCTTTTATTGTCTACTATTGCATCAACCTTGATCGATTGACTGCAAACATAAAAACGCCACGTGCCATTATCGGTTGTTCCCCTGCCAATCTTGGTAAAATTCCAACATTCCTATGCCACAGAGCGAAAGAAATTCTAACAAAGAAAGCCTTATTATAAACAGCTTTGGATGTGTGCTGATTGTAGAGCAGTTTTTAGTTCGCGAAGCCTGTACAGAGTGAACCATTCAAACCATTTAAGAACCCTTGCATATGTCAGACATAATAAGCTGTTGTTGCCATTATCTCACGGCCGGTGAATATTTGAGATTAAACTGATTTCGACGTGAAGAAACGTTGTTGTACTGTCAATAAACTCCTTATCATAATTCCACACTGTGCAGTAATAAAAAAAACAGCGGTTATTAGCTTCGATAGACAGAAATTCTTACAGAAAATCATTGAAAACAAAGCATCGGCATTTGGCATGTGCACAACCGCGGCAGACCAGGCAGAGGACTACCAAAATCGCAACAGACCTGGTAAGAAGCTGAGTACCGTGATAAACGAAATGGTATATTGCAACCACAGTAGCACAGCAAAAAACGAACATAAACAATTATTTGATAGGCCTACTGTGTTACAACAGAATTAAGATAGGCCTACCTTAAAACTGAAACTAACCCTAAACCATAACAATCGTCGACGTCGTCATCATCATCATCGTCGTCGTCGTCGTCGTCGTCATCATCATCGTCGTCATCATAATACTAAGCAGCAGCAGCATCACTGTCGATGATTAGTTGAAATACCGAAGTCTCCATTTGAACGATTCTCCGACACCCACAATGGCAAAGATCTTAGAGTCTAAGATCTTTGTCATCGGTACTCTGCCTCTTCGGACCCTCTGGCCAGGGCCGTAAATCTGTTTCAAGATGTGGGGAGGGAAAACTGCCTCTTCGGAAGTGTGTATAGTTCCGTTAAGAAGCCCTCTACTGAGTTCAGTTGCACACTAGGCTAAAAATTAGTTATTGGAAACATTTATATCATCTGCACCCTTAATTTTAAAGACATTTATAAATCATCTGCACCCTACATTTTAATGTTTAAATGGTAATCATGTAAGACAAGACAGCGCCTATGTCCGCAAATGCTTGAAGACCACTTTTATTTGTGGTTTCATTGTTTTAGGTCGGGAGTGCATCTGATGAACCTGCCTTACGGTGGCGCTATATAAATTTGCAGTTACCATTACCATTATCAAAAGAACCCAGTGTGATTTTCGTTAACGATAACGATAACGAAAATGTTCGTTAACGAAAATAAAATGACTTCGTTAACGATAACTATAACTATAACTAAAAATATCATTAACTATAACTATAACTATAACGAAAATAACACTAACGAAAATTCATCTTTATTTTCGTTAATAGAAAAAATAAAAATAGGAAGTGCAATATGGACGATTCGACATAAATGAGAACGAAAAATGCGAAATTTTTATTGTGAAATTTGTCAGTTACTTTGGAAACTCGTGTATTCATGAAGCTGACTGTACCCATGCTTCAAAGGTTTTCATAGCTCTGAGTAAATTGTGAAACAGCGTATTAATACGCACAATTTTGCTTATAGACTTAATTATTGTAACTAAGTAGTAACTAAAATTAACTAAAATAAAAATCCATTAACTATAACTATAACTATAACTAAAAAATAATACTAACTATAACTATAACTATAACTAAAATAAAAATCATTAACTATAACTATAACTATAACTAAAATAAAATCTGTAAGGAAAATCACACTGAAAGAACCAAAGATTGTGCCAATGATAAACTTCAGTCTCACTGTGCATGCTTACAAACCTATCAAGTTTCAACTATGTGAACTGACCCTCTGTCTCTCTCTCCCTCCCTTGCTCCCTCCATCGCTCCCTGCACCTGTCACGTCAAACCGTCCTTTCACTTTATTGAAGAAGAAAACCTATACTTATTTCAGCACTCAGATTTACATCTGTTAAACTGTTCTCAGGCCGAAATTGTCAGTCGCCTTGATGACCTCTCACTTAAGGTGGGCACATAGGGCATTCTATAGGTAAGAGAGATTCCTTAATTCGTGGCCAGAAATTCAAAATACCAGTCACCATCGGTATTATAAAGAAACATAACATAACAATTACAGTAGATTTTGGCCGAAAAGATCACTTTAAAAGAATTTTTTTGTCACCTGAGAAAAACTTGCCGACAAACAATAGCGTCCACACCAACCGGAGAAAACAAGCAAAACGTTTGGGGCGCAGAAGTCGGTAATGCTGCTCGGGGTAACCTCGGAACAAATTCAAGCATTTGTTGTGGTCCTTTCTAGTCTAGAGGCCTTAATGAGTCTGACCTGTAGTCGCTTCCCGACACCTCGGCTCGTCGTCTCGGGAACTGATCCATTGTCGTATGATATTCCGACCGGATATGAGTTGCATGGACTCCATGTTCCGGTCATCTGTCCAGTCCCAAGCAAAGCATTCACCCTCCAGTTCTCCATAAAAGCTCAATCTTCTCCTCAACTCCCCGATTCTTGCAGTCCACCGGCTCATCTTGTCCTTCTCCTGTGCGACCTTATTGACCCGGAAGGTCGCCGGGGTTGTGGGAACGGTGAAAAGCGATACCACAGTTACCACTCCGCTCAGAGGTGGTGAGGAAGGAGGTACTTCACTATCGTGGGTTCGCAGAAGCGGCGGAATATATATATATATATATATAACTTTAGAACTAATGGCGTCTAAATAGACAAAGAATGTAAATTCCAATAGGGCCTACTCTCCCAAGGAACAGTTTGCGGCGATTGGGGCTGGCGCCATAATATTTATGACACGCCTTAGAAAAATGACACGGCTTAGACACAGTGTGATTTTCCTTACAGATTTTATTTTAGTTATAGTTATAGTTATAGTTAATGATTTTTTATTTTAGTTATAGTTATAGTTATAGTTAGTATTATTTTTAGTTATAGTTATAGTTATAGTTAATGGATTTTTATTTTTAGTTAATTTTAGTTACTACTTAGTTACAATAATTAAGTCTATAAGCAAAATTGTGCGTATTAATACGCTGTTTCACAATTTACTCAGAGCTATGAAAACCTTTGAAGCATGGGTACAGTCAGCTTCATGAATACACGAGTTTCCAAAGTAACTGACAAATTTCACAATAAAATTTCGCATTTTTCGTTCTCATTTATGTCGAATCGTCCATATTGCACTTCCTATTTTTATTTTTTTCTATTAACGAAAATAAAGATGAATTTTCGTTAGTGTTATTTTCGTTATAGTTATAGTTATAGTTAATGATATTTTTAGTTATAGTTATAGTTATCGTTAACGAAGTCATTTTATTTTCGTTAACGAACATTTTCGTTATCGTTATCGTTAACGAAAATCACACTGCTTAGACAAATTTGTCGGGAGGGAATTACTTCACGTTCTCTCCCCAGTCTTAAAAGTGGGGAGGGAATTCCCTCTCTTCCCTCCCCGTGATTTACGGCCCTGCCTCTGGCAACCGGGCACGGACCTCCTTCTGACTACCCATTGGACAACCTCTCTGACTCGACACAGCGCTCGTTAATAAGCTGCAGTGGCGTTTGACTTTCAAGTGGCGCTTTAGATTTTTGGAGATTATGATCACGATTATCTGCTAGGCCTATAGCCTACGTAGTAAAAAAAAGACGTGGAATTTCTTATTTGCTGTGAGACAATTTCAGACATGGAATTTCTTTTGTCTTTTCATTTACGGGCACCTATGTACACATTCATTCATCCAACCCTCCTCTTCATCCAGGCTTGAAGATGGTTATGGTACACCGGTCGAGGCAAGGTGAAGCAATGTCGGCCATTTTGCCCGTGTGCCATATCTTACAAAGTGCGATTTTCCTAACAAGGTGCGTCAGACAGGAAATGACGCCATCTAGCTTTGGCACCACATTGGAACGAGTAGTGGAGGCGTAAGCGTTCGGGTGGTGTCGCTCGAAAAATCATTATTTTAAAATCTGAAATATTGAAAATTATTAATGCACCTGTATATTGTAGCATAATTTGAAATAAACTCTGCGGCGTTTGGCAAAAAACAACAGTAAAGCATTTATTGATACCCTACAAATTTGCCTATGACTCATGCGTGGGCTTTAGGTAAAGCCTACCACAGGCTTAGCTGAAGCCAATAATCAGCCCAAGGGAACTGATGTGATCTGTTCGGGAAGTCGTTCCGATCAAGATCAAGGCTGAACGAGACGGAGGACATGCAAAAGCCGTACTACAAGTATAGACGGCGCCGCCACTGAGAGCTTTTAACCCTCGGGCTACCAAGCTTTTTTGTGACATCGGATATATAGCCTACCAAGGGGGGGTGGTTACCATCCTCTGGATTTCGTGTTTGGTTTCACATAGACACATATCATAACTTGTAATATAGCAATGGATTCAGCATTCATTTCTGCACAGAATGGTATACTTAGTTGTACATTATGTGAATGCACCTCGAAATTACATCACTTTTAACAACGGAACCCATTAATTAGCGATATTTTATAAGTTTACTATTGCGTACATTTTTAGTACTTTTGGATAAACAAAAATAAGATTATGTGTGTTTTGAAACTGATCTATGTATAAAAGATACACACAATCATCCCTACACATGTTTATATAGTATAAATGTACATCCATACATATATATCCATATATATATATATATATATATATATATATATATATATATATATATCGGTTTACGTTGTAATGCTGTATTCAGCCATTTTCACATAGATTACGCGTATTATTATTTATTTTGATCACTTCCGGTATTCAAAAGACAAAGGTGTAGGTATGCAAATGAAGCCCTACATTCCTCTAAAGAATGGTATCTTTGTTTCTCTTCCAGGAAGATAAATGAATACGCTACAGACAAAAACTAAGGGTGGAGTGCTTCCATTCAGCCATTTTTCACGCATATTACGCATATTATTATTTATTTTGATCACTTCCGGTTTTCATAAGACAAAGATGTAGGTAGGCAAATGAATCCTTGCATTCCCTCTAAAGAATGGTATAATTATTTCTTCTAGGAAGAATAGTCAATAAGCTATAGTCGAAAAACTAAGGGAGTATCCACCCCCCCCCGTGCCTCGGGTATATCAGGTCAGGTATAACTTTTGAATGGCGTAGGCTACCACCAGCCTTTTGCCTTCATTGAAACTATGGAACCAGCTCCCTCCTTCGAGTCGGACTTCGACACGTTCCTCCTTGTTAACTGGTGGACCAAGTGCCTATTTTCGTTGTCTCAAGAGTCAAGACCTCTTTCTCTGCATGGGCTCTTCGCACTGGGAGCGCCTCTGATTGGTGTGCACTGCGAGAGGCGCTATATAAATTTTTAGACCCGGGCATATTAATACATGTTCCTGTACAGTAGAGGGTGCGCGGTATAAAGTTACGGTCGTCCTTCAGTGGCAAAGTGAACCCATGTGCCCGAGATCGGAGCTGATACTTGTTCCGACGTGGCTCTGGTAAATGTCTTCTAAGCACGTGGTAGCCTAAGGGTATACGAAATAATGGTCCTAGACAAGCGGTCATCTGCCACTCCGAGCAGTTGTTCCGCATTTGGGGCGGAAGGAGGGAGAAAGCCACATAGCTGATCGATCTTAGCTCTGTCCCGAGCGACCGTGTAGGCCCCCCCACCAAGCTGGCGATGCATACATTATAGTGATGCAACCGTTGTCATTCTTGCCACCTCTTGCGTGGCCTGAGGCGAGGGGCCATGTGAGCGCAGAACCCATAGGGCATACATACATGGATCTAGATTCTAGAGGACCTCACCCGATAAAAATTATTCATTAAAAACTGCAGGATCGAAGCCATATGGCCGGTATAGAAACGTGTGTCTGCATTTACTTCTACAACTAATCAATGTATTATCCCGCCACCTGGCGAATGAAGGCAGAACAATCCGGTCGTTAGTGGTCTTGAAGAATCCATTGGGCCATTGTTAACGTCACGATCAAGCACCTCAACTTCTTAACATGTAGAGGTGTAAATGAGCACGATTTTTAAAGGTGTAACATACACTCAACATACATTTCTCTATGCAATGCGAAACTGCCCTTTCCCCACCACCGACAACTACAAATCGCACCATGCAGTTGTATCAGCTGA
Organism: Aporrectodea caliginosa; assembly: GCA_020284085.1. NCBI lineage: Eukaryota > Metazoa > Annelida > Clitellata > Crassiclitellata > Lumbricidae > Aporrectodea > Aporrectodea caliginosa. Next base: position 64,849 of record JACEVL010000007.1, on the reverse strand, counting down.
CAGAGTTGATCAAACTTACGGTGACGGATATTCGATAGCGAAACGGGACCCGGCTTAGGGAACCACGTTCCAGGACCCGCAAAAACTTAAATATTAAAAATGCTGGGAGGGTAATAAGTGTGATTCTCGTTAACGATAACGATAACGAAAATGTTCGTTAACGAAAATAAATGATTTCGGTTAACGATAACTATAACTAAAAATATCATTAACTATAATAAACGCTCTCATCTTAATTTTCGTTAATACAATAAATAAAAATAGGAAGTAATATGGATTGATTGTACATAAATGAGAACGAAAAAATGCGATATTTTATTATGCAGTTTGTCAGTATACTTTAGCTACTACTCGAGGCGCTCATCAAGCTGAATGCCACCCATGCTTACCAAGGCTTTCAAAGCTCTGAGCAAATTGTGAAACAGGCAGTGTTAATTACGCACCCCTTTTACTTATAGCCTTAGATTATTATAACTAAATAGTAACTGCAATAATAACTAAAATAAACAACCCATAGCTATAACTATATAACTATAACTAACGAAAATAATACTAACTATAACTATAACTATAACTAAAATTTAAAAGGCATTAACTATAAACTTTAACTATAACTATTTTTAATAAGTTGATCTGTAAGGCCCAGCACCGGTAATAATATTGAACCTAAGTCGCACATGATGTGCGTCACCCCTGCAGTGTCTAATATAAATTATTGTTTTCTAACACAGCGTGTGCGCTGTGCAGTTGACACTGTCGTGTAGGCCTATCGGTTGACTTGTCTGGAAACGTGCGCATGCAGTGGGTAAAATGTTTCTTGAGAGATTTAGCTGATGAAGCAGTGGCTTCTACCAATGGTGGGGTTTGCAGAACGCTATCCATCGAACGTCAAAAGTGGTGGTGGGGGAAGTTAACAGTACGTTTTGGACATAAACCGAGGGGTTGCTGATTTCCGATTATATAAGTCGGCCAGACTGGGGGTTTGTTCTCCCAATCCATGTTGGGGGTGGGTTAGACGCCACTGTAGTCAACTAGGCCTATACACGATTTCATTGTAATTCCTTAAATTCTCCTTACCAATCCAAGCACAGTTTAACAGTTTGAAGAAGAGTGGGCAGCTGATATTTCTGAGTATTTTTAGGTAGGCCTACTGCGTCACCTTTTACCCTTTACAATTACACCACGAGGAAAAGCAGTGTAATGTAGCAGAATGAATAGCTATCTTCTAGATTTGCGTGTTCTTCTAGATAGAGACAGGCATGCGCCTTTCGCCAACAGTTTCGACACCTGATCTCTTTCGCTGAAGCACGGTTGAGACACATTTGGAGGTGCTACACAATGCTATGAACGAACGAACGAACGAACGAAACGATTGATTGATTGATTGATTGAATGAATGAATGAATGAATGAATGAATGAATGAATGAATGAATGAATGAATGAATGAATTAATTAATTAATTAATGAATGAATTAATGAATTAATGAATTAATGAATTAATGAATTAATGAATTAATGAATTAATGAATTAATGAATTAATATATTAATGAATTAATGAATTAATGAACGAATTAATGAACGAATGAATGACATGAATGAACGAACGATGGATTGATTTAATGAATGAATGAATGAATGAATGAATGAATGAATGAATGAATGAATGAATGAATTAAGTAATGAATTAATGAATTAATGAATTAATGAATTAATGAACTAATGAATTAATGAATTAATGAATTAATGAATTAATGAATTAATTGATTGATTAACGAATGATTGATTGAATGAACGAACGATGGATTGATTGATTGATTGATTGATTGATTGATTGAATAAATGAATGAATGAATGGATGAATGGATGGATGAATGGATGAATGGATGGATGGATGGATGGATGGATGGATGGATGGATGGATGGATGGATGAATGGATGGATGGATGGATGGATGGATGGATGGATGAATGAATGAATGAATGAATGAATGGATGAATGAATGAATGAATGAACTAATGAACGAACGAACGAATGAACAGTTTACACAGGTAGGCAGATGTTCGTTGCTGAACCGGAGAGTCCGACATATAATTGGTCCTTCCGTCAGAAGGAGAACTGGAGTCAACACACATTGTTTTTCATAGTCATTTCACAGTTGACGTCACCATCAGTGCAGAGTCTGATACTTTTCTCCTATCAACCGCTCATTTTCCAGCGTCTCCAAAGAACCTGTAGGAACTTTAGGTAGCAAGCGTTTTAGGAAGGCCTGTCGCTTGTGATTTCAATGCTATAGATTGATTCTTATTCTCATGCAAAGTTAAGCCGAACTTACATTAAAACAACTCGCATTTTGGGACGTGAAGACTTGATTTGTTTGAGCCACTGTGACTCATTAGGTGACCACGTACGGTTTATATGGCTCTGAGAAACCAGGAAATGTAAAACACACCAAAAATCAACCTTTAAGCCTATAGGCCCATTGTGTGTTTCCTTGAAGGTCGCTAGGCCCCTATAAATTCCGAATGAATGAATGTAGGGATAGATTTTCTGGGTTTATCTTCTACGTGAAGCTTTTTGCTACCCAACATATAGGCTATCGCGGTTTGAACTACTTTCGAAAATCGAAACTCTACTCCATGGGCGTATTTTGGGTGTGGTTTACGGGTTCAACCCCCCCAAATAAGTTTCTTTAAAAACATTTTATGTGCTTTTACATGCAAAATACAAAAAACCTGGAGTTTTGCGACGATTTTCAATGGAAACCCCGAAATCTTAAAACCCCCTCTGAAATGTTTTTCTGGCTACGCCCATGCTCTACTCTTCAGGAGATAGGCCTATACTCCTGTATGCAGTCCAACAGTCATCGGCAAGGCGGTTAACAAAAGCTCCATTAAATTTTGTCATTAGAAGCAACGAAGGGATATGAACAGCTGTCCGGTGACTCATAAGGCGCCGTAATCATTACGGCAGTGTGATTTTCCTTACAGATTTTATTTTTCATAGTCATTTCACTGTTGACGTCACCATCAGTGCAGAGTCTGATACTTTTCTCCTTGTTACCGCTCCCTTTCCAGCGTCTTCTAAGAACCTGTCGGAAGCAAGCCTTTTAGGAAGACCTGTCTCTTGTGATTTCAATGCTAGATTGATTCTTATGCGCATGCAAGGTCAAGTCGAACTTAAAACAACTCGCATTTTGGGACGTGAAGACTTGCTTTGTTTGAGCCACTGTGACTCATTAGGTGACCACGGTTTATCTGGCTCTGAGAAACCACGAAATGTAAAACACTGTCACCAAAAATAGACCTTTAGGCCTATCGGCCCATTGTGTGTTTCATTGGAATCTGGGCCGCCATAGCCGCCGAGCCGCCGATATAAATTTCCGAATGAATGAATGAATGTATACGGGATAGATTTTCTGCAGTTGATCTTCTACATGAAGCTTTTTGCTATGTATACCCAACATATATCGCGGTTTGAACTACGTTCGAAACTATATACTCTTCAGGAGATAGGCCTACTCCTTGTTCATTTTTGTGGCATTGTAGCAGATGTCCTAATGTCCAATTAATTATCTTTTTGGCGGTCTATGCGCCATACACCTTTTGAACGAACTGTGATTAGAAACAATATTTTTTTAGGGCTAGCCGAAAATCTGTCCGGTTACGTCATTTTACGGCTAGCCGAAATCATTTTCTCAAGCCAGCCGTTACGCCAAAAATTCGATATAGCGATCCATCTGTATGGATTACCGTAGTCGATTACGGTGTAATTGACCACGGTAATCGACAGAGATATAAGTAAGTAAGCATATCCTTTATTGCACCAATTGTTAACCGAATTCTGGTTTACATTCTACACCGGCCTGTTACCGGGGTATCTCTAATGGTAGGCCTACACATTAATTTCTATTGTATTTCAAACTATGCTGTCTACAGTATTTTGGTCACCATAATTATATATATAGAAATCTGGTCTTGATTTCCTTGATTAGTATCGGCTACTGAAATATCGAGCTAAAATATTTAGGCCTACATGCATGTTTCAATATATCCTGCCAGCATATGTCCGTGTTCATTAGATTGGACCCCATATGGGTTCAATACGGGTACAGCGTGGGAACTTCCATGGGACCCACAAAGGCTCCCTATGCCATGGGCATGGTGGGAGGGTATTAGATTAATCTCTCCGTGGGAGACAACCACTTTGAACAATATGATTTTAACCGGAATGTTATTCGGTTGGCAATCTGTTGAATCTGATTTGTTGATAAGCTCTCCTTAATAGGCTACGTGACCAAATAGTTGGATGTAGGCCTATTGTATATTGTATTGTATTTGAAAATTTGTAAAGCGCCTCTTATACAGTATAGGTCTTATACGGCTATTCTGCAGAGTCGCAGCTCCGAGGAAATAAAAGTCTTCAAGCAGTGGGGAGATGAGGGAGGAACTTTACGCCGAAATCTTTCGGCGTAAAGAAGGGTAACGTCATTCCAAGAGGAGTGATCCACAAAAGTAAAGGCGCGATGTTGGGCCATATCAGTCCTTGCCCGATCAAGGACAAAGAGATCAAGACGGCCTAGAGAGCGGAGAGGACGAAGAGAAACAGCAGAGGAAGGCTTGCACATCAGATCACAAAGGTACTTGGGAGTCAGTCATTGTTGAGTTCTGGAAACCACGGGCAAGATCTTATACCGGATTCGAGAAGCAACGGGAAGCCAATGTCTACATTATTGGCAATTTACTGACTTCTTATCTAGACCTAAACGTCGCCTTTCCTTTAACCGACGCCATTAAACAGACAGGCGGAATCATCTAAAAAGTTAATTATCACCTAGACTATTTATTATTACTTGATTATTATAATAACATCTATTTGAAAAATGATAACAACACTGACTCGTTGAAGAACAATTTATAATCTCGGCCATATAAAAGCGCTAAAAGGGCGCAGTTCAAATGCATATTTACATACTTGCAAAACATGCAATATTATTATTATTCTGTCAAATGTCAGCAGCCATAGTTTTAAATGAGGAAATAAAAATTACGAATTCGAATAATGGAACAGTTGACGCCTTGACGGATAGGCCTACATTTAATACAACAACGCTTAAAAATGATAATAAATTGTTTAAACGCATTTCCCACCGAACTTTTAGGCAAATAAAAATTTAATGAAAACACAGACTATTGTGACGTCGTCAATTACGCTACGTCATATTTTACGTGATACGATGACGTCATAATTCTTATTTTTTACACTACTGCTGTCACGACATGTCATCAGTAGAAGCCTCAGGAGCCATGCTTTCACGAATCCGCAGAACAAATAAAGGAAATTGGCGCGCAAACAGACGCGCAGACGATCGACCGCATACACAGCAAATCAAATGTTTCGTCTTGCGTTGCCAAAGCATCTATCACCGGAAACCGCTAAATGTTCCCCTAAAAGGTAATGTCGTTGATGTCATGTCACATCACCATAACTCCGCCACTGTTCGCTTTCTGACAGTGCCAGTCCCAAGCCTGGATAAAGGAGGCGGGCGACGCTAATGATCTTCGTTATCACACAGTGTCGTTAAACTGAAATTTCTACTACGTCACAACACCATCGTCGTTTCGCGACGGTTGGCTACATGAATGGACTCACACCGCCCAGTGTCTTCTGTCGCGTGTCGCGCATTCATTGGTACCGGGCCACTATTCCGGGGTCCGCTATTCCGGGGATCCGTCTGACTCCGCGTCGTGAGGGTCGGTTCGGGTCAGGGTTAGGGTTATCTGACGTCGCATGCGTGCTACGGCCCACTCGGTGCTTTGCCCGCGTTGGCCCATCAGCTTGGAACTCTTTTCGTCTCTTAGAGTTACAAGCACCTTCCCAGTTCCGGACCCTTTTTCCTGTTCACTGATGCAGGCACTGACCAGGTCGAGAGCGCTGCTGATTTCTGAGCGGCGCTATATAAATATTCGGTTACAATTACAATTATAGTTAAAAAATATCGTACCTCTCGCGCAGCATAGCCACATTAGTCCAATAGGGAAATAGCGGACCCCCGGAATAGCGGCCCGGAACCCATTAATTAAGCCAGCACCCACAAGTCCAGTCCAGTTCAGAACGTTGTCGATCCACGATATTCTCGGCCTTCCTGGTCCTCTGTTCCCTTCCACGAGACCCGTCATCAGGCTGCTCTCGATGTTGTCGTGCGGCTGTCTTATGATATGATCAAAATATCGTAGTTTCCGAGCTTTGATGTGGGCCAATAGTTCCTTTCTGGCCCCCGATGATATGTACACCCGTTCGTTGGTCATCATTTTCGTCCACGGGATTCTCAACAGCTCTCGGATACACTTGTTGTTGTTTCAAATGTTTGAATACGCCTTTCTTTCTCCTTCTTCAGAGTCCAGGCTTCACATCCGTACACTGGCCACACCAATGCCTTCATCAACCGCAATTTGGTATCGTTGCTGATCAACCTGTTCTTCCATATCTTCGTCAATTTGACCATAACCGTCATCCCCATGGCCAGCCTTGATTTCACTTCACTCTCGCAATTCGCATATTTTGTTACCCTACTCCTTGGGTACCGTATGCAAAGGAATTAACTTGTTCCAATCGTCCTGTGCCCCATCACCTCCTCAGTTAGTAGTCGTCATGACTTTCGTATTTGCCACGTTGACATGTCATAGTCTGCTATTTATCTTTGGTGACGTCGTTTCTGTATTTATCGTTAGTGACGTCGTTTCTGCATTATTTTGTCATTGGTGACGTCGTTTCCGTATTTATTGTTGGTGACGTCGTTTCTGTATTCATCGTTGGTGACGTCGTTTCTATTTATCGTTAGTGACGTCGTTTCCGTATTTATTGTTGGTGACGTCGTTTCTGTATTCATCGTTGGTGACGTCGTTTCTGTATTTATCGTTGGTGACGTCGTTTCTGTATTTATCGTTGGTGACGTCGTTTCTGTATTTATCGTTGACGTCGTTTCTGTATTTATCGTTAGTGACGTCGTTTCTGTATTTATTGTTACGTCGACGTTGGTTCGTTTCTGTATTTATCGTTAGTGACGTTGTTTCTGTATTTATTGTTGGTGACGTCGTTTCTGTATTTATCGTTGGTGACGTCGTTTCTGTATTTATCGGTGGCGACTTGTGATAATAAGCCTATATGAAAAGTAGGGCTGCGGATTTTAACGATTAATTAATCGAATAATCGTTAAAATTCTAATCGATTAGTTTCGTCTTGTTCGATTACTTTTTTCTTACTTATTTCATGATGTCGAGAGGCCCATTTCCGGAGTAAACAATATGGCGAACAACAATGGGCTTAATATAAGGTAAATTCTGATGGAAAAGTCTAAAATGGCGAAAAACTGTCTTCAAAGTTCATTGCATTAAACACTTACCGTGGTTAAAAAAACATCGCTGACGTATCACCTTCAGCATGTGGAACGATTGAAGTTATTTGTTGAAAGAAAATGGTAGGCCTAACTGACTCAGTGACAACATTTTTCAAAAAAATTCCCACGCTTTACGTAACATAAAAATTAATCAAATTTATTCGATTAGGTCCCTAATCGAGGTAACATTTTTGAGATTAATCGATTAGATTTTTCATGTTCAGTACGAGCCCTAATGAAAACCATTGACGCATCGCATATTTTGCGCGGCTTTGAGAATTTTTGGAGATTTACAGTATATTCACATTTATGCCACATACATTACATTGTATGTATATATATACATAATGAGTGCCTGGATGATTTCCAAGGGTGACGTACGGACGGAAGTACACAACACACAATACATACATTTTGTACATAAACTTACGGACGTACACATAAATGAAAACATACATACTTGCATACCAACACACATATTATGCATGCATGCATATATACTTAAATACATACATACATACATACATACATACACACATACATGTATACATGCATACACATACTTACATAACATTTCATAAATACAACAGACATGCATACATACATTCTACATACCTATAAAACATTTATAAATACATACATACATACATACATACAATGTCATACATGCATATAACACAGAAATATGTACATAAATACATACATAGATGTATGCCTACTGCTGATCTAGATTAGACCCTATAATTTATCAGCAATAATAGCATGTTTTATTTATCTATTTTCATTATTTATTAATTTATCTAAATAGACGACTGCACTGTCTTCAGACGACGGACACCTGCGTTCTTAAACAGATGAATGCATACCTCATACCTGGTTTCCAAACACGGAACATGACATCCATTATTATTCGTCGCAGAAGCAATTTCTCAGCAGATTGTCGAATATTCCAACATCAGCAGCGACCACAGTATATATATATATATATATATATATATGTATGTATATAATGTATGTATATAATGTATGTAAATAATGTATATATATATATATATATATATATGCATATGTATATATGTGTGTATATATAATGTAAAATATATATAATGTAGAATATATATAATGTATATATATATAATATATATAATATATATAATGTATATATAATGCGAGAGGTTATACCGAGTTCGAGCCCCCGTTGGGCGGATATGCTTTGTAGGCTGCTATTAGCTCCGTTGTATTGCAGGCTGTCTGTTCTGTTAGTAGTTAAGATTGTTTCAATTGCATAACATGTAAATGTACAGCGCAGTGCGTTTGTCAGGCGCTTCATTAAAGAAAAGATTATTATTATTATATTATTATTATTATTATTATTATTATTATTATTATTATTATTATTATTATTATTATTATTATTATTATATTATTATTATTATTATTATTATTATATTATTATTATAGTGTATATATGTAATGTATAATATATATATATGTATGTATACATATATAGGCGCATCATGAGTTTTTCCTATAGACGAACACTGACCACCCGCCCTTATCAGTTCTCCGTCCAGTCGTTTAATTACCACACCGGACTAGATCAGTGATAAGGAAACGTGGTGTAAACATCAAATGAGGTGAAGGCAATTTGTTTCTGTGTTTCAGGAAATGTATGATATATCAGAGCGCTTGTATAGCGCCCTATAAGTAGGCTAACTCACAAATAAATTGATTGTTATAGCGCCTTGCTGAAAGGGGCTGGAACGTGAATTTCCTGCTCGAGGGTTGTCCATCAACTGTAGAGAGAAATTCTAAACTGAAATACTGAAGAGAGTTATCTATAGAGAATTAGTTTCTTCAATATGGTGCCCAGTAAGAACTTGATATATCGTCCATTAATTATGTCAACAAAATAGAATGGGTTTGGAAAAGTTTGACAGTTGTTGACAAGGGGAGGGTTCGGTACAATTTGACGTCAACAAAATTTTTTTGTGAATCAACACAGACCCTTCAAAATGGTAGCCTGCTTAAAGATTGCATTTTTTAGTGTAAAAAATCTAACGGTGATTCTACATGTATTGAGCCATTGTGTTTCTTTTTTGTAAGGGAAGGGGGTTCTGGGATTGTTGACATAATTTCATTGGGGGTCCTTCAATGTTTGACAGTCGTTGACAAGGGGGTAGGGGGTCAAAAACTGCCTAATATTTGTTGACCTAATTAATGGACGACCCCTAATAGGGAATACAAAAACGAAGGCTTATTTAAGACCCTGGTTTACAAGTTTCGTGGCAGTCAAAACCCGCGGAGTTATTAATTAATTATTATTACAATTCGTCACAAAACTTTGTATCTTACGAAACGGACAAATATTATTATTGTAGAATGAAGCAGCGTGTGTTTCTAGCCTGCAACTGCAAGATTGGTGTAGAACTGTAGATAGTCGGTGAACAATAAGTTACCGAAACAAATAGACAAACCGGTGTTGATCCCTTCATTTTCAAACGGTTTACCTGTTCTTGTGCACATCAGCGACGTCAAAGCCATGGAGGTTGTTTCATTTGCGTCCACATCCTAAGCATCTGGCACGTAAAGCACTGAAATATTACTCAAACACAAATTTATGATGATTTCTCGTATATGATGCCATATAGGCCTACATATAAATACATATATAAATATATATATAAATTCAGGAGATTCAAGATTATATATATATATATATATGATACATGCATATATATATGCATGCATATATACATATATACACACGCACACACAATAGCTGCCACAGGTAAGCCATCAGCTTATTCGCACGGACGTTTAATCAGATCGCAAGAGAGACATGATTGTATAGGATGTGTTTAGTGCTGGGTCGACACCCGATAGATAGAGACGCCTGTACATCACAGAGTGTTTGTTGCCATGGATGAAACTATTTATAGCGTTCAGCTGGCAATATAACCACAAACTCCGCCACTACCGGACTACCCTACCTGTGGTAGTGCCAGTCCCAAGCCTGGAGAAAGGAGGAGGGCGACACTAATCATCTTTGTTATGACACAGTGTCGTTAAACTGCAACCAAGGCAATATGACCAGTTTTATTTCGATACGAGCGTAATAGGCGAGCAGTGCTACAGTTTCTGTATATATGTCACGATATCTGCGTAAATTTATCTCTGTGGCTAAAATCTTAAGAATTATTGTTTGACGAAAGCATACGAGCTTCAGAGCTTTTCAGGGATTCAAACGAATGTCGAACTACTAATTTTGGATATATTCCGGCGAAGAGAGAATCTACCAACAGACTGCTATTTAGCCAATACTTGTAGTCAGGGCTGCTGACAGAAATTCCGGGACCCTATAGGCAGAGCAGTCATGGGCCCCTAACTATCCTTAGACTTTATGAGAAATTTTTTTTTTAAACAAACTGAAATTATAATAGTGCAGGTACAACCCTACAAAATTATATTTATATATGCAACTATTGTAGTTAAGTGTCCGTAATATTACGGTAATATTAAAAAAAGGCATAAATCATAAACTTTGTATAACTGATTATAATATTTTTCATAAGTTGATTGCTTGGCCCAGCCCGGGCCCCTAAAAGTCGCCGGGCCCCTGGGCTTTTGCCCCCTGCCCCCCTCTCGGCGGGCCTGCTTGTAGTTTAGGTCTGCGAGCCCGTAGGTCTTATAGCCTACAATATCGAAATCCTAATCTCTATATCTGTGCTTAGCAGAGCAACATATATAAAGCGTCATGAATCCATACCTGTACTGATTTTACTGATCTACCGCGTGCTATAGCCAATCTATCTGTTATAGCGTCGCCCTTGGTTAATCCCTCAGACAATGACGGTGACGGTGTCCGTTTAAACCTGCCATCTTTGCACTGCGTAACTGGTGCCTCCCCTGTCTGGATGCGTTTTTTCTTTCCCTTTGTAAATCCGTACGTGTGCTGATTTACCGTGTGTTATAAAGGATCTACAGGAGTAGGCTATCAGTGTCTCCCAGGGTTAACCGTTCATGGAACGACGTCGCGGCATCGTATGGTTTTCAACAGCCCTGATTATTAATCTCGTCGTAGCTTTCCCAACGTGTCATTTTTTTCCACGGCCTCACTATAGCCATTTTTGTTAGGAAATGGCTGTAGTGAGGTCGTGGAAAATGACAGGTTCAACAGATCGGTTGCGGCTTAGTTGCGACATGACTTTTAGACAGAGAGAGATAATAAGACGCTTTCGGATTACAGATTACCCGAGGAGGACAGGTTTGCGTTACAGATCACCCACAGACAAAGAAGAATTTGTGTGACAGATTACCCGAGGACGAAGAAGTCGTGCACTTTTGCGTTATAGGGCCTACATTAGCTGGATAATTTGTAATTTCTATCTCGCCGGTGTCTATAGCCTAATGCACAAGGCATCAATCGATGGTGCAGGTCGATGTCCCCAGTCGAAGTCGGTGTTTCGAATGAAGTCGGCTAGGCTGTATGGAAAAGGGTAATTCCTAATTTTCTTAAAGATTCATTTTCCGTTGTTGCATTCATGCCAGAATTGAAGCTTTTATCACCGGGCCTGTACAATTATAGCCCTCAACCAAAGTTTCACAAGCAGAGAGTTTAATTTTGTCAATATGGGATACTTCGTTTGTCACTAGAGGCGCTTTCTAGAGATGCTCAAAATGCGATCTAACAAAAGCCAAGATACATAACACACATACATAGGCTACACCAAAACCTTAAATACTTTATTCAGAAAATATAACACTGTGGATAGGTGTGAATGAATGGAACCAAAAAGAAAGGTCTTCCTCTGACAGGGCTGTTTGAACTCTATATTTAATTACTGCAGGGGGGAAATCTGAACATATGACCTTCAGGTTTGGACACAGATATTAAAATTTGGGAGGTTATGAGAATGAAGGGACACAACTTTTGTTTTCGGAAATAAGCTGGGATTTAAGATCAAGACCAAGACCACGTCGGATTAGCCATGCGATGAGTTTGAGCTTGTATGAAGCCTTTTCTTACCTCGGCAGTCAGACAGGGTCCGTTGATTCCAGCGAACAGGAGGGGTCAGGAGGTCAAGCGCCGAAATGCTCGAAGTCAATCTTCCATGCAATCGATGACCAATACTTCACTGCGAGCGAAAACAAATCTCCTACAGCAAAAGACATGAAAAGGTAGAGACCAACCTTTATCAATCTCAGCTGATTTCGAGCAACACAGAATTATGAATAATAACTATTAACTTTCGCGAAGCAAAGTTTCTCCTCTTTCTGTGAAGTTATGTGCATGCAGTACCCCAGTGTGTAAATAAATTCGGATCCCTGGCACCTCGGATTTGAGAAGATCCGCAACCAGAACTATGCGAACCGCCACCCAAAAATGTAGCCCCATCACCTAAAAGTGTTTCTGTTACACCAATCGACCATAGGGCATAGGCATAGTGTTAGAGACATGATAGGCATTTGACAGATAGCCATTTTGCCATATAACCTTAAGTTTTAGATTTATAAAGATTTGGAGAGTCGCCACCTATTGATGATCAATTTATCCACTGCTGCAGTACACTATACTTTCCTCATCCATCACATACACATGCATATAACACCTTCTTTGTCTGACAGGATCTGCGTAATGTCTTCAGATTTTGAGACATAGGCTATAGAATATTGCTCATCATGCAGACGCAAGTAAAAAATGAGTGCGCTAGATGTCAAACTCCTCACTGAAATCTTGAAGGTAAATCTGTGAATTCTTGAAACATCAAAACCTTTCGCATGTAGCTACTAATATAACGCGTGTACACTTTCAAATACCTCTCTGTAATCAAACTAAACTATAGACGTAAAATTAGCAGAAACTTTCGCATGGAGCAGCCACAATCCTTCTCCTGCATGCATAAACTCTCTGATTCGTCTCTAAAACACGTATGAACTAGCTTACAAATGCGTCTCTAAAACACGTATGAACTAGCTTACAAATAATTACTCAGATCTTTTGAATTATATATATGAATTATCTGCATTGTCAAACGCCTTTCTTAAGTCAAAATAAGCTGAAAATATCTCAAGTTTGACGTGGTTTATGTTATGTATGTATCAAGGCAATCCTATTAGTATTCCCAAAGGTGCTGTTTCAAAGGTTTACTGGTAGCTACGGAAATGCCATAAGAGAGGCGCAATGAAAGTAAGAGTGTAAATGTAAAAGTTTAGTACCATACGAAAGTAATCTTAACGTGTAAAGTTACTAAAGTAGAGGGTAATCATCAACAGGGGCCTTAAATAGCCCACACGGACCAGTTTCAACGAGCAACTGTGCATCATAGTAATCGGAGAATCAACACAGTACCATGGTAACGCTGAACTGCTTAGATTGTGACGTCACGTTGAGATGCGTTGGATGACCCCCTGTGCTGCACGTGAACCTCCGGTGGATGTTGGATGACCCCCAGGTGCTCCATGTGAACCTCCAGTGGATGTTGGATGACCCCAAGTGCTGCATGTGAACCTCCAGTGGAGATACGAATATTTCGGACACAGAAATAGGATGAAGTGCAGTCCAACGTTGCCTAGTTTACTTTAGGACAATATTTTCTTGGCCTCTGCATATTACATGATCTTTGGTTTGGGTCCAGATCTGTTAGTGTGTCGTGCTACAGATTCAAACTCATTAAATTTTATTATTACTGTTATTGTTATTACCATTATTCTTATTACTATTATTCTCATTAGCATCATCGTCATCACCATCATCACCATCATCATCATCATCATCATCATCATCATCATCATCATCATCATCATCATCATCATCATCATCATCATCATCATCATCACCATCATCATCATCATCATCATCACCATCATCATCATCATCATCATCATCATCATCATCATCATCATTATCATCATCATCATCATCATCATCATCATCATACCACCACCATCATTATCATCATCATCATCATCATCATCATCATCATCATCATCATCATTATCATCATCATCATCATCATCATATCATCATCATCATCATCATCACCACCACCACCATCACCATCATCATCATCATCATCATCATCATCATCATCATCATCATCATCATCATCATCATTATTATTATTATTATTATCACTGTTATTATATGGCGTTAGTTAATAAGTTCCAATCCAATTAAGTCTGGTTTAATTACTTTCATGGCTCCGCTATAACATCCAATCGAAAATCATTCATCCCCTGGATAAGAATCCAGGTCGAATTCAGCCCAAAGCACGGGTAGCTGGAACAAGACGAGTCTTAAAAAGAAGAGTCCACGTGTGTGCGTCGGCCCGCCACTGGTGACTCTTCCATAGCTTACTGTGCATTGTTTTGCTAACTGATGCAATATATTCGTTCGTTATGACATTTAACATAAAAAAAGGCCAGCCCTTGCAGAAAGCGCCACTGAGCAGGCCTCTTGAAGCGGCGCCATATAGATTCTCAGAATAAATGAATAATTTTTTGCGAAATGAAATAAGAAAGAGAAGGGTCCCTCAGGCATGCAGTCAGGCTGGTGCCTGGTGGTAGTGAATTCCATGATTGAGGACCAGCGTGCGAAAGGCACGGAAACCGCAAGTTACGACAAAACAGTTGGTCAGAGGAAGAAGAAGCATATCTTAAGTTTGTCCTGTTAAAATTCAGCATAAGTCAACAAGGTAAAGCTGGCAATAGTAACCAGAAACTACATATTTATGAAGCTGAAAAGCTTAGCGTAGGGCACCAACCCATTCAAGAGCGCTGCCTCGCGTCTGGGGGGTTGTCCATAGATGCCAAATGAAGAACCCAGAGTCCGGTTTCCAGAGGACCAGCGAGGGAAAAAGACGGAGGAGCTGCTAGAGCGGGCATTGACTGGGCAATTCGACTTCCAATAATTATGCTTGGTATATGCATACATAAATAATATATATAATATATATAATTTTTGTATATATAATATATATAATATATAATATTATATATATATATGCAATATAATATATATAATATGCTCTTCATGTAGCTATGGCACGGAGAACGTCCTGGGAAATCGTGTCGCGAACTCAGGTCTGACCTCCAAAATAACCTGATCTGATTACGAGCCGTAACCAGGTCAGCATTCGGAAGATGGCTTTGGAGCACCATCGGTTGATGCCTTGTGCATCAGATAGTGGCGCTATAAAAGTTATTGATTAATAATTGTAATAACTATATAGCCCGAGTTAAATTACATTACCCTACAAAGCATTACAGCACATTCTAGAGCATGCAGACCCAGTCAAATTACATTACCTTACAAAGCATTACAGAACATTCTAAGACATGCAACCCCAGTAAATTACATTACCTTATAAAGCATTACAGAACATTCTAGAGCATGCAGGACATTTCCTAACGAGATAATTATATATATTACCAGGCAGTGGCGTCTACCAATGGGGGTTTGGAGACCGATCTCCATCGAACTTCAAAAGTGGGGGTTGACCGATTTTGGCCGAAAGTGGGGGGTTTCACATGTTACCTCTTTTCGTGGGATCGAAATTCTCTTATGTTTCCATTACAGTAACAAACGGCTTGTACAACTGAACACTTACTGCACAGTCTGCACTGCCATGAGGGGGGGTTGGAGACCCCGTTATATCAAGGCATGGACCCCTGGGTATAACAGGCGTCCGTGTATCAAGGCAGCTCTACCCTAACGAGTCTACAACCAACGGGCCAACGGCTTACGCGATATACCGGCCAAACATTTGGGGAGGGGTGTAGACCCTGAGGTCGCTTCGCTAATGACACGGTTGCCCAGACTGGCAGAGTTCTTGCATCCTGCAATCTGCATCATGTTTGTCATCGCTTAGACCGTGCTCCGGCAGGAGTCCGGCTTAGCTTCCGAAATGGCAGATCTCTGTCCTCTCTCTGACCTGTCCAGTCAGTGTGTGGCGGACATTTCAAATTAATATAATTATGCATAGGATCGAGTAATAATAATATAGCCTACGTTGGACTCTCGAATATATGATCGCGTTGCAAGTTGATTCATTTAGCTTACTTTATTTCTTCAGACTTCTGAGTGAGTATTTGTTATGAAATGATACACAATGATATACAGGACGCGGTGGTGCAGCGGTATGTTCTTTGCCTTGTAACCGGAAGGTCGCAAGTTTGAATCTACCTCAAGCAAGTTGAAGCTTGTGTAGCGACCCTGGACAAGTTGCTCACCCCTAATCGTATGTGAGGAAGCAGGAATTAAGGCGATGGGAAACCACCTCAATCATATAATCCCCGGGTGGCATAAAAATGCCGATGAATCTGCCTTCGGGTAGAGAACTCATCATCATCGTCGTCGTCGTCGTCATCATCATCATCATCATCATCATCATCATCATCCATTCCTATAGCAGTAGAGCTACATTGCAAATAGCTAATAACAGATTTATCGATTGTGCGCAAATCAGTGTATAGCCAGATGGCATATTAAAGACTTTAAACACTTAAAGTCATTCTAACTATAATAAGCCAGATTGACTCCAGACTTCAACTTGGTATATAGATAAACCCATAAGAGGTTCTTAAATACACTTATGTAGAAAATTTACCTCTAAATTTATTATTTCGCCAGCCGGAGGCCAAACGAAAATGTTTTAACTGTCATGTCTTAAATTCTAAAACAGCTTTAGTCCAATTGACTTCAAACTTGACCTAGATAAGGTCTTAAGGAGTGAAGGGTTCCAAATAACATGGTATCAACAGACGTAAAATTCATCCCAATGATTATTTTATATCTTTTTCCCAGATCCATGTTGTGTCAGGGTTAGAAGGATCATTTCTTGCTGACTTTCTTCACAAAGAAAAAGTCCAGGAAAAGGGATATGTGTTTGTTGGTATTCATTACTTCTGGCCGTGAACACTTTCACATTAATTTTTCTATTACCGTCTTTAAATAGCCTTAGACAAGAGTACAATGGGTTGCATTGATTTTGTGATGGACTATATATGTCTACATAGTGAAATGATGAGAAGATCACAGTAACAGAAGCAGACTAACAACCTGCACATTTACATTTAATACTGTTCAATAAAAACAGAACTCGACAAATTCACAACCATTATAGGGTCATAACCATATATATGAATATCTGAAATTAAAGTATCTAAATAATTAAAAATAATTTTTAGTATAAATTTAAATTAACTAAATTTTTTTAATAGCTGAGAAAAGGTCCAGGAATGCCGCTCCGGACCGTTCCGGCCAAAAAAAGCACCACCGAAATGTGTATTTTAGAGGTCAAATTTTTGGGGCCCAGTGGGGGGTTGGTTCTCCAATGACTACTGGGGGGTTAGACGCCACTGGACGCAGGAATCGTTTAACTTTGATGCTCAGCTTCTTAACCTGTTATCAGGTCGGAGCAATAGAAGATAACGTCTCACAGTGACAGTTCATAACATTATCCCAAGTGAATGAGTCATACGTTCGCAATTCGACACCGGTTGTCAACGTTATGTAATTATAATTGCCTTTTTATATGGCGCCTCTTTATTGAGTAGACTCGTCAGAGTCGCTTTCATGTGCATTTCTAAGTATTTGATGTATCATCTAGAAGAATCGTCGCTGAAGTGTCCAGATAATTATTGTGTCTGGTCTAAGATGCTGGCCTCTGAGTCAGAGATAGCGCCTCTTTGATATATAATCTAATCCAACAATTGATATAGCGCCTATTTGATAGCCTAATCCAACGATTACTACAGTGCCATTTTGATAACCAAATTCAACGCTTTTTATAACCAACAGGGTGTCGATCAATGATCCTATAGTATTAGTAGTTTCAGTTTAACGACACTGTGTGATAACGAAATCATTAGCGTCGCCCTCCTCCTTTATCCAGGCGTTGGACTCGAACTCGGTACATCTCGCTCTCTACGCCAGTGTGTTATCCAATGCGCTATCGGGCTGTCTATAATTTTATTTAAAAACAAAGAAATGATTTCCGCTAACCTGTTTCAGATTTCAGAAGACTAAACAGCGGATCTGGAAACCGAGGTGTGAGGTCGTTCGCTAAGCTTAGCGCTCAATGTGGTTTTCTCTTTTCGTGTGTTTCCATGGACTTTCGCACTTACATAGATGGCAACGCAAGACAGGACCCGTCGTCCGTCCGTCCATCCTTCCGTCCGTCAGCGTCCGTTCTCGATGACTGGACTGACTCAGCGGCCAGGCATCATCGCCTGCAGATGCTGCTGCTGCTGCTGCTGCTGCTGCAACCGGCGAGATTAGGCCGGGATGCGGCTGAAACAGAACCCGCGACAGCCTCCACGTCGTCGGATCGACCTGTCTCCTCCGTTGGTAGTCACGAGATGTGAAGCCTTTTATACGGGCGGGCGGACGGCGAGATGGATGGGTGGACTGACGGGCACCGGCTGCTGCTGCTGAGTCTGGCCGGGAAGAGGAAGAAGAAGAAGAAGGAGGCAAATCAGAAGAAGAAGAAGATGTGACGTTCAAGATACGCAGGCTGCTGAGGCAACAGCAGATGCTGCGTGACAGCCACGAAGCCCGTCATCTCCATTATCATCCTCCTCTCGACCGGGCAGCAGCAGCAGCAGCAGCTGAAGCATCAGTTCCATCGTCACTGCCCCGGCCATCCCTCCATCCCTCCCATCCTCGGCTGACGGCGGGCGTAGTTCTGGGGGTGGCTCTCTGTCCGTTAGGGAGACTCTCTCCGTCCTGCAGGGGCTGTTGAGCAAATGCACCGGCCCCCGCCGTCGACCAATCGCCGGCCGCGCGCCATCGCCATGACAACGAAGCCAGAGACCGGAACTGGAACTTGCGTGACTTTGCTACAAACGTGGGTGGTCGATCGGTGGATGGATGGATGGACGGATGAATGGATGGATGGATGGATGGATGGATGGATGGATGGATGGATGGATGGATGAAAGGACGCAGGAGGACGAAAGGAATGGGAGGAGGGGGCTGGGGTGGTGATGATCACTGATGATGATGATGATGACGACTATCAGGATGATGTCCGTCTGCTCCCATGCGCCGTCGTCTGTTGCTGCTGCTGCTGCTGCTGTCCATGACTGATACGTGCTGATGGCTTTGCTGCTGATGCGGCTGCTGCTGCTGCAGGGCGCATTCGTCTGCATACACGGTTGGAAGGCCAAGTAATCCATCCATCGCCAGTCAACAGACGATACATACACGGACGTCTCTCGCTGTCTCTCTGACTGTCTCACTCTCTCACTCATTCACTCTATCTGTGTCTGTGTCTGTCTGTCTCTGTCTGTCTCTGTCTGTCTCTGTCTGTCTGTCTGTCTCTCTCTGCACTCACTCACTCATTCACTCATTCACTCTATCTGTCTCTGTCTCTGTCTGTCTGTATGTCTGTCTGTCTCTTCCCCATCTCTTTCTCCGCCTGTGTCCCTCTATTTCTCTGTCTTCATGTGCTGTCTGCGTCTGACTGTTTCACTCTCTATCTTCGATGTCTGTCTCTCACAGTCTGTGTTAGTGTCAATAGCTCAGTTTGCTTGCATGTGTGTATGTACATGTCGCTACGTATGTCTGTGTGTATGTGTGAATGCTCGCGTCCCTGTTTACTTGTCTGTGTGTAATTCTGTATGGGTTCACCCGTGTGAGTCTGCGCGTGCCCGTCCGTCTGTTCGTCTGCGGGTCTGTCTTAGCGTCTGTCTACCTGTCTCTGCCTGTCTGTTCGTCAGTCGGTCTGCTTCTATTTCTGTCTGCCTGTCCGTCCGGCTCTGTGTGTGTCTGTATGTGTCTCTGTGTATCTGTTTGTGTCTCTGTGTGTGTCTGTCTGTCTGTCTCAATCTTGTCATGATCATAACCGACTCAGCAATTCCTTCAACGGACTGTGACCCTGTTTTTATGTGCTTATTAAAGTGTAGGCCGAAACAGCCCATCAAAGACGCTGTCGATCTCAGCAGTCAGCACAATGCACCGCATTCATAGGCTACTGTTCGAGAAGGCGACTTAAGGCGACATTAACATGTTATTTTTTTAAGTTGATGCAACGTGCTATTATGCATGTAACGCTATGCATGTTCATGTAAAGTACTGTTATATATTCATTCATTGATAAATTCTGGGACTTATATAGCGCCCCTTCAAGAATCCTACTTAGAAGCGCTCAGGAGCGCTCCCAGCCCAGCCACGGCTAAAGAAAAAAGACAATGTATATCGCTATTGTAATCATCGTCTCTATAGCATCAACGTCATCGTCACTGTGGTTTTATCATCATCATCATCGTAAACATCATCAACAGCAATGAGAACAACCGAAACACTGCGACAAGAAAAACCGAAAAAGTGCGACAAGAACAATCGAAACATAGTACGGTAGTATCAATAACAAAAGAAACTTTTCGGCAACAACAAAAGAAACCATATAACAGCAACAAAAGAAACTATGAATTAGGAGCAACCAAAACACCAAGGACAACCGAAACAATCAAAAGCAACAAGAACAATGAAAACAATAGCCTCATAAAAGCACCGCAGAGAACAATGCCGAACGCAACAACGCCGTCGACACAGGAACCGAAGGACGCGAGCGAACGGCACAGCATCTGCAACAGCAGCAGTAAAAGAACCATCAGCATCATCATCATCAGTAGCAGCAGCAGCAGCAGCTGCAGCAGTAGCAGCTCTCTGTCGACCGATAACTGAAAATAAATCTCCCTTAAACTGTAAATTGTTCGTCCTCTGCCCAGTTTTCCTTCGCTTGTCCGTTGGCAGCGAAATCTGGACGGCTTACTCGACCAGCATCGAACGCTTCATCCTTCGACCGTCTTTCTCTTCCCGACCGACCGACGGACCGACCGATGGGGACCCCTGCCCGTCCCCCGCCGGACTAGAATTATTAAATTGTAGGACGTCAAAGCCAAGCGCCGTTGGGCGGGCGGGCGGACTGCAGGGGGACCGGGAGGCTGAGGAGAGGGGAGCGGACGACGGGCGAAAGATGTACGTAGGAGAGCGATCGGTCTTTTGAAACAGTCATTAGCTGGAGACGGGCAGCTGCTTCCCTACCTACCAGGCCAATGAATCATTCTAATTGGTACTAATACCTCAATGGCTTGCGTTCTTCGCTGACTGACGCTCGCAGTAAACCAAATCCGGGCGCTGTTCATGGCCCTCCATCCCTCCATCCCTCTCTCCATCCCTCCCTCTCTCCATCCCTCTTCCCTTTGGCTGCTGATGCTGCCGTTGCCGTTCTAGAACCGTCGAAGAAATTATTACAGAACTGAAGAAGAGTCAGCGACGCTCAATCGCTCTACAACGGAGACGTTGATGCAGTGAGCGCTTCTTCAGTCCACTGCGCTGCAGCTGATGGGTCCTCAGAACCAAAGGCGAACCGTCGACCCATAAAGGGAGACTGAGGAAACCAAAGATGTCGGCCCATAAGGGGAGGTTGAGAGAACCAAGGCGTCGACCCATAAGGAAGACAGAGGGAACCGTTGTTGAGTTGACCCATAAGGGGAGACAGTGCGATTCTCGTTGAACGATAACGATAACGAAAATGTTCGACCCAACGAAAATAAGGAACGTGACTTAGTTAACGATAACTATAACTATAACTAAAAAAAGTCATTAACTATAACTATTAACGATAACGAAAATAACAATAACGAAAATTCATCTTTATTTTCGTTAATACAAAAAGGGGCCACAAAAATAGGAAGTGCAATATGGATGATTCGACATAAATGAGAACGAAAAATGCGATATTTTTATTATACAATTTGTCAGTTACTTTAGAAACTCGTGTCTACATGAAGCTGAATGCATCCATGCTTAAAAGGCTTTCAAAGCTCTGAGCAAATTGTGAAACAGCGTGTCAATACCGGTACGCACAATTTCCCTTATAGCCTTAATTATTGTAACTAAGTAGTAACTAAAATTAACTAAATTGAAAATCCATTAACTATAACTATAACTATAACTAAAAAATAATACTAACTATAACTATAACTAAATTAAAAACCATAAACTATAACTGTAACTATAACTAAAATAAAATCTGTAAGGAGAATCACACGTTTGACCAAAGAGGAGATAGAGGGACCATGGTGTCAACCCATAAGAGGTGACTGAGGGAACCAAAGATGTCGACCCATTAGTGGAGACAGGAGGAACATGTTCACCAGTATATTTTGGGGGATACCCGTTGCTACATCCGTCAATATTTTTTAATATGGAAATTTCTCTGAGCATTACATACGACACACACAGCGGCACACTTGCATTAATTTAAGAAGAACAAAAGTATTGGCGCTAATTCCTACGAGACAGAAGAAGAGCACCTCAAGCGAACATGCGTGTCTGAATAATTCTGATTTTTACATTATGACCTACATAATGCCATGATGACGTGTTCTAGTGTTCATCATTTACCTCTGCAAAAATTCTTGACAGACTCTCGCCCTCAGTAGCATACTGGGTGACACTCGTGCTAATGTCCTCAATATTTCAAACTTTTATATACCGTGTGACTTTCGATCGCCATCTAAGCTCTTTCTTTTGTTCGTCAGTATATGAAATCCTCATCGACAATTTTCACCGCCTTAGGATGGGCAAACATCTAAAATATTCATGAATGTCAACTGCGCACTCTTCCTCAAATTGTCAAACTATACTTGAACTGGTAGATAAAAAATCATGTATCAGAATGAAATTGTGTGTAGATTATTTGAGCTAATCTCTCAACAATTCATACTACACACAGTAACACACTGCACAATTCAGATTTATAAGTCAACTTCACATTGGACAATATCAACTGAAAACTGTATAATAAAACACTATTTTAGGCCCAGAATTTGTACCTCTTTATAAACAATACAATAACCTGTTACTGTAATTTAACAATACTAACGACTCTTAGAGCGAATGAGAAGATAGGACAGAAATAAAAGGCTGTATCCCCCCCCATGTTCAGAACAGATAGACGCCACTCTTCTCAATACGGACTATAGCGCCGGATCCACGGAGGACGCTGGAAATGGGTCCGATGGTGATAGGGCTGGCCGGGAGAAGAGGGAAAAGGAGGGGAAGCACGGACGTTCTTCGGACCTCCATAGAAACGGGACGTAATGCTGACGAAGTAATTTCCGGAGAGCTCAGGATTTCCGCCAGGACAGTCGAGCCCTAAACGCCGCGCACGCACGTCGATGCGCGCGCTGGAATGCACCAATTATACAGAGGAATGAATTGTAGGCCGTCCGCCCGTCCGAGAACGGCCGCTGCCAGGGAGGAGCGACTGAAGGGGAAAATGATCGAGAAGCGATCGAGGAAGACGGAGAGGGGGTGCGGTGTTGTTAACTCTTTCGTACCAGCACGACAGCAGCCGTTGTAAGGCATTCGATGTGAGTGAGAAGAGACAAGAAGGTTTGGGCAGTTTAGATTAATGGCCTGCTGCAGTGGTTAAGACGAGATCCGTTAAGAAAGGAATGGTCATTGAAGCTGTTGTCAGTCCTTTGAGCGTAACAATGGACCTGGGACGTTGCTTGCTGTCTTTAAGCGGTTACGTGGACCTATCTAGATTCTAGAGAATGAAAGGTTGTACCACGAAACGGTCTCTGTAAGTTGTAATAACCAAATGTATTTCTGATTGTGCACAGGTTTAAGTATACGTAACATCCATTGTCTAACCCTATTATAGAGAGGTAATATTTATTGTAACCCTATCTAGTATTAATGATATAATATCTATTTATAACCCTGCCTAGTATTAAAGAGGTAATATCAAATGTCTAACTCTATAATTATTATAGTATCAAAGAGGTAATATCTATTGTCTTAATATCCATTGTCTAACGCAGTGCTGTCCAACCTTTTTGACACCGCGGGCCACTGAAGAAGTAATTTTTGAAGCCGAGGGCCGCACCAGTCAACTCAAAAGCAGCGACTAAAATTTATTGAAAATTATTAATTGTATTATAATTAATTATAATTATTTATGGAGTTATCATAATGAATGCGTCTTGGGAACTGGATTTTGTGTACACATTGTCAAATGATAAGCCAAGTTACGAACGAATAGCTATGCAAGTAGGCCAGTGACTGTCTTTTACTTCGTTTTAGCAGAAATTGCAAATATTTAGCGAGCTGCGGCGGGCCACTTAGAATCTGCCGGCGGGCCGCATGCTGCCCGCGGCTGCGGATTGGACAGCACTGGTCTAACGCTATCTAGTATTAAAGAGGTAATATCAATTGTCTAAAGGTCTAGCCCTATCTAGTATTAATTAAAGAGGTAATATCTATTGTCTAACCCTATCTAATCTGTCTGTCTCTCTGCCTATCTGTCCGTCCTTCCATTGCTTCATCCTTCCCTCTGTGTGCCTGTCCGTCTGACTGTGGTTCTGTCTTTCTGTTCGCCCTCCTTTCTATCCGTCTGTCCTTTTGACCGTCCGTCTTAAAATTATGTTTATCTGTTCTTCCACCCATCAGCCTATCCCTATCCCTCTGTCCGTCTGTCTGTTTGTCTGTCTTGTGTATATATGTCTGTCTATCCTTCTGTCTGTCTGTCTGTCTTCCTGTCTGTCTGTCTGTTTGTCTGTCTTTTTGTCTGTCTGTCTTTCTGTCTGTCTGTCCTTCTCTCTGTTTGTCGGTCTGTGTGCATATTGTCTGTCCTTCTGTCCGTCCGTCTGTCGTTTTGTCTGTTTTTCTGTGTGTGTATAATGTATATGTGTCTGTCTGTCGTTCTATCTGTCTGTCTGTCTGTTCGTCTGTCTGTCTCTGCCTGTTGCATGCAAGCATCGTCCGTGGTGCATGCAATGATATGCTTCAGTTGGTCTCCTAGGATGTCGTTCTCCTCCTCCTCCTCCTCTCCTCCTCGCCTCCTCCTCCTCCTCCTCCTCCTCCTCCTCCTCCTCCTCCTCCTCCTCCTCCTCCTGGGCATTCCATGTTGTTCAGCGTCGATGATGATGCTCGATAAGCTTCGTCTGTTGCAGAAGCTGAGCTGCGCAGGCTGAGTTACGGCTTGTCGCTCCATAGGAACAACAAGAAGAAGATGCGGAGATGTTCTGTGCTGTGATTATTAGTACGAGTGCCATCGCCACTGCTGCGTTTCCCTGTTCCGGTCCAGGGGAGGTAGGGAGAGAAGGAGGGAGCTGGAGGGATAGGGAGGGAGACGGAGAGGGGGAGAGACACACAGAGACAGAGACAGAGACAGAGAGAGTACAGACAGAGGCAGAGACAGACAGAGCGGGAAGGAAAGAGGAGGCAGAGGCAGAGGGAGAGGCAGGAGGGAGGGCAGAGGCAGAGGAGGGAGAGGCAGAGGCAGGGAGAGATAGAGGGAGAGTTGACAGAGCTTTTTATCCAGCTTGTAGACATCGTTTCTCTTCAATCGCTGCTTCGCGTGCCACATATAAATTTACGAGATACTAATTGTTGTAAAGATACTGACGACCAACTACTGTGATTTCGAGCTCTTTCATAACGTGCCGCCAAAGACCGGACGGTTGAACTGGCAACAGATGTGCGGTATTCCTTTGATGATATACAATGTATATAACGGTCCAAATTTAAACGGAATCGATCGCTTTTTATCAATCTTGTATGGACATCGTTTTTCTTCAATCGCTGCTTCGCGTACGACATATTTACGAGATACTAATAGTTGTTCGCTTAAATATACTGACGACCAATTACATGTATGCAGTGATTTCGAGTTCTTCATATCGTGCACATCGTTAAACAATGGACGCTTGAACTGGCAAGGTACTTAAAACGCACTATTAATGTCCATGTAATGAACTGACGCATTTATTTTAGCACCCCTTCACACTTCGTCACAAAAAGTAAGACCCCCTCTGAAAATGACGTCACAAAGCTCTGACCCCCTTCCAAAAACCAATTTCCATGGCGAGGTAAAATGCTACTTCATGGAACAAATAGCGAAAATACATGAATATTTTAAAATCTAACGGTTGCCAAATATTGAAATAATTAGAAAATTATTAATAATGGTGCCCGTATACATTAAAATAATTAAAAAAAATAATGAAACAGGTAATCCTCATGAGATTATTAAAATTAAATTGTTGTTAATTGTTAAATTTAATAACATAGACCTGGTGTGACGTCACACTACTCAGACCCCTCACCCCCATGTCACACATCGTCACAAATTTCCGACCCCCTCCCCCTAGGTGCGTGACGTCATTTATGGACGGCCCTTAGGTCTATGCCTGTCCAAATTTTAACCGGGCTCGACATTGCTCAATTTCACAGCACGTGCCTGCACGTCTCAACGACATAGACAGAGAGATAGACAGACAGACAGACAGACAGACAGACAGACAGACAGACTGAAGCAGGCAGACAGGCAGTCATACAGACTGCAGTTGAGTAGTTTTCCTGGTTAATAGCGAGCAGCAGCTCTTTTGTGAGGTACTTGAAACGCACTATTATGTGTTCTGGTAATGGTATAAGTACAAAGTGTTATTGCATACAAGTATTGTAGAATAGAATTGGTTGTAGCAGAGATAATAGCGCAGTAGTTAATGTTTGTAGTGCACGAGTACTTTTCATGGAACGAAGTTGGTCACGAAACAGGTGGTCGTCATGAGAGGATAAAGTGCAGAGAGGCAACATGAATAGATTAGGTGCAGATAAGGGAGATGACTCAGCTGTAGACACTTCAAATTTACTTTCCTCGGTTCATCCATCTATCCATCCAACCATGCATCCATGCATCATCCATCGTTCCATCCATCCATCCATCCATCCATCAACCCATCCATCCATCCATCAATCAATCCAATCCATCGAACCCATCCATCAACCATTCTTTCCTTTCTTCTTTCATTCCATCCTTTCTTCCTTCTCTCCTTACTTTGGTCAGTACGTCCTTCTCAATGTCTGCCTCTCTCTCTCTCTCTCTCTCTCTCTCTCTCTCTCTCTCTCTCTCTCTCTCTCTCTCTCTCTCTCTCTCTCTCTCTCTCTCTCTCTCTCTCTCTGCCTCTCTCTCTCTGTCTCGGTGGCTGCGTCCATCTGTTTTTGCCGTGCATATTAAATCTGGAGCGCGTGCTTCTTCGGATTCTGATCCCCCCGTGAATTATGACCCGACGGGCGTCCATCCTCTTCCCTCTTCCCTCTTCCCTGCCTTCCTCCCTCTTCCCTGCATGCACGCCCTGCTCCTCCAGCGGCAGTCCGTCCCCTCTACCTCCCTGCCTTCCTCCCTCCTTCGCTTCTTCCTTCTTCTGTTTCCCTTCCCTTTATTTTTCGGAAGCAATGCATCGTTCTTCAGCCCGGCCTCCTGCCGACGTCTCCATTTGTTATGTCCGACCAAGTATTCAATTATGTACGAAGGTTAACGGAGGTGTTACGCAGATAGCTGGCCGTTGGCCAATTAGCTGTCAATAGATTAATGGCCTGCTGCTTCCATGGCATATGGATCCGATGCCCTTTCTCTTCTGCGTCTTCTTCTTCTTCTTCTTCTTCTTCTTCTTCTTCTTCTTCTTCTTCTTCTTCTTCTTCTTCTTCTTCTTCTTCTTCTTCTTCTTCTTCTTCTTCTTCTTCTTCTTCTTCTTCTTCTTCTTCTTCTTCTTCTTCATCTTCTTCCTCCTCTCCTCCTCCTCCTCCTCCTCCTCCTCCTCTTCTCCTCCTCTTCTTCTTTCCTCCTCCTTTCCTCTTCTTCATCTCCTCCTCCGCTTCATCTTCTTCTTCTTCCTTAACTCTTCCTCCTCCTTTCTCCTCCTCCTGTATTCCTCTTCTTCACTTTTCTTCTTCTTCATCCCCTCCAACCTCTTCCTGGGTCATCTTTTCTTTTTCTTCGTTCTCCATTCTCTTTCAACCTTGTTTATCACTTCTTCATTATCTTCATCCTCATCCCTGCAACTCTTCCTGGGTTCTTTTCTTTTTCTTCGTTCTCCATTCCAAATCTTCTTTTCTATATTCCGTCTTTCGTAATCGTAATCGTAATCTCAAACTTCTAAAGCGCCACTCGAAAGCTAAGCGCAGGGCACCAGCTTACTCACAGCGCTGCGTCTAATCAGAGGGGTTGTCCAAAAGAGTAGTCCGAGGGAGGTCCGAGTCCGGTTTCCAGGGGATCAGAGAGGGCACAGCAGATGTTAAGGCGGGTGTCTTTAGGTCGAGGATTGGAAGGTACAGGATCAGATGAGTCAGGATAAGAGTTCTTGAAAAGCAGAGACTTTAGTTTCGAGTGGAAAGCCTTAGGGGTGATGGATAGAGGAGCCTGAGGCAGATGATGGTGGATGATTGGCGATGATGGTGGAGGAACCGAAAAGTGCGGAATTCAGAGGTAGATCGTTCCAGAGACGCGGCGCAGTGTTGGATATTGCTCGGTTGGAGAACTTGAGATGAGTAGTGACCGGGGGTCTAGAAAGAGTGAGAACGGAGGATGATCGGGTAGAACGGGTTGGCTGGATGGTGAAGAGTTCGCGAAGATATCTGGGCTGGGAGTGTTGTAGGGAGTTGTAGGTTAGTGATAGGACTTTGAAGTGAATTCGCTCTGGGATTTTTAACCAATGGAGTGATTTGAGGATTGGAGTGATGTGATGATGCTTGGGCGGTCTTTTCGAGTCTTTCCTTCGCAAGTATTATTTTGAGACCATTGTTTTCTCGTCCGTTTCTCGTCTGGAAAATATTACTTCTGATAGATGCGATTCGTGAACTCACGAGCGAACGAGTAGCCTAAATGACTAACTAAATGATTTTGAGCCTAATTAAGGCTGATTTCATATTTACACTACATTCAAGTTACACAGAGGACACTGCAGAGGAACACGGTTTCGAATCCTAGAGTCGAAGGTGAACGGAAAAAGAATTAGTAATTTGCCAGCATGTAACACCTTGTGTCCAGGGCATTGCGCCACTGTAGATTTGCTTTATGACCATACAAAATGCGTTTTTTGTGACAGTGTGAGTGTGCGTGTGTGTGTGTGTGAGAGAGAGAGAGAGAGAGAGAGAGAGAGAGAGAGAGAGAGACAGACAGACAGACAGACAGACAGACAGACAGACAGACAGACAGACAGACAGAGACAGAGAGAGAGACAGAGACAGAGACAGAGACAGAGACAGAGACAGAGACAGAGACAGACAGACAGACAGACATACAGAGACAGAGACAGAGACAGACAGACAGAGACAGACAGACAGAGACAGACAGACAGAGACAGACAGACACAGACAGACAGACAGAGACAGACAGACAGAAAGAGACAGAGCACGGGAAAAGGGAGAGAGGGAAAGAAATATAGCGAGAGAGATAGACAGTTAATGTGTAGGGATCTTGAACAAGTCCTTCATATGCAATTGCTTATTCGAGATCGCTGCGTCGAGTCAGAGGGGTTGTCCAAAGGGGTAGTCAGAAGGAGGGCCGAGTCCGGTTGCCAGAGGGTCAGAAGGGGCAGAGTAACTGTTTAAGGCGGGTGTCGTTTAGGTCGAGAATTGGAAGGTGGAGAATCAGAATATCGTGTAGAATATCGTAGGACGGAGAACAAAATAGCATGACCTGATCTCCTGTACTTTCAAGAAGTCTCGAAAACGCGTAATACCGAAGTCTAGCATGCAGAGACATCTGAGCTTATGTTGCCGTTAATATTCAGAGCATTTATATAGCGCTATCGTTAAAGGTTTCAGATGCCCGCACGTGCGCGGGACGCGTGGGAATATCAGACCGGACGATGATCACCCAAGAGAGTAATAATGATTAATTCAACGGGTGACTGCAGCGGAGGGTGTCCTCCTCGGCCGGTCATCATAATAATCAGAATTATCCGAGTTCATAGCAGCAGCAGCAGCATCAGTAGGAGCAGCAGCAGCAGCAGAAGCATCATTCGACGAGATGCTATACACGATCATCTTCTGCAGGCGGTTGATCTACGACGTCGAAATTCAACACACGCTTCCTAGGCGTCCCTGAAGGGGATCGTCTTACCAATTGTTGCACGGCTTCGTCATCTTCATCCGCATCAGAAGCAGCAGCAGCAGCCGCTGATGATGCTTCGGGATACGGCATCTGAAACCGCCGACAGTCATGCATGGTTGAGTGGATGAGGGTTCCGCGGCTGCATGCGTGAACGGTCATTACAGGACGGAGAACTGTAGGATGGGACGTCTATTAGTCGACAAGGGCCATCAATTAATGCCTGCTCTGTTCGTCGTCTGCCTCGGAGCTGCCTCTGACGGGCTGCAGGGACCCCCGAAGGACCCCCGAAGGACCCACATGCGTTCCCGTCTCTGTCCTCTTAACCTCGCGCCGTGGCGGGCGCGGGCGTGTCTCCAAAACGCGCCCAGTAGGAGACGGTCTACGGTACGGTTGAAACTGGAAGCACGCTCAGGCTGCGGCGGTGGCGCGGACGGCGTACGCGATGAGAAACTAATGATCAATTTACGATTTAATTTGTCTTGCGGAGCCTTCCTTTATCTCCATGAGTGTCCATTTTTAATGAATTTAGGCAGCAGATTTACGCTCAATCGCGAATTAACGAAATAAGCGCAGAGGAGAGGTTGCAAATGTCGCCAACGTTACCCGGATAATGATCGCCAACGCACGATACATGTACTTCTATATGGGCCTATCATTTCGCGATACACACATGCGGCGCGAGACATGCGCACTGCGGGCAAAATAGGAAACGTTATGGTGCTCAACAATTTGAATTTATGAAGAGAATGCTCACAATCGACACTCTTCCTAATATATTATTTACTACATATCATATATGGGTTATCCCGTAGTTTACGTTGATAAATTATTTTAATGTCTTCAATGCTGTGCTTGACGTTGGCAAGTAAGCAGTCTACCAATGTCCATGATAACTGTCATCAATCCAACTTCCATTTAAGGAATTTTTTTCGTACATCTAACTTCGATTTCAGAAAAAATACTTCTCATCAATCCAATTTCTGTTTAAGCAAAAAATTATTTTTCATCATTCGAACTTACTTACTTTTATTCAAGCAAAGAATAATTATTCTCATCAATCCAACTTCTACTAACTGAAACAATTATTTTCATCAATCTAGCTTCTATTGAAGCAAAGAAAGACTTAGTTTCATCAATCCCGCTTCTATTTACGGAAACAATTATAATATCAAACGAACACATGATTGGATGAAATTAGGCCATGAAAGGCAGACTGTGTGATTGAATAGGCCTAAAATGGGCCCTAAAGTTAGAAGCATCTTGGCGTAACAGCATAATTATAGGCCTATAGGCCCTTCTTAAGAAAAATGTAGGCCTACGCCTCTTGCATACAAGAGTCGACCATCAATGGCGTATAGGCTACATGCTTGTGTGCGCTCGTGTCGTTGTAGGCTACCTTCAAGCAAAAGCATGGGCCTAATTAAATAAATTATCTCCATAAAACTACAAGCGCAGGCCTACATATGAGATGAAGTCAGTGGCATAAAAATCACGGTGTGGGGACAAAGGAGGACCCAAGTTTTGACTGCGACCCCTCCCCCCCGCAAAAAAATGCAAAAATCCGCCCCACCCCTCCAGGGTTGGACTGGCTTGCAAAAGCGGCCCGGGAAATTTGGTCATGGGCTGCCCACATTATCGAACGCTGAAGGGCGCGAGACCTGTCAGGGTAATCCGATAAGGGGTCTGAGTGGTGCCCCACCCGCCAATGCTTTTGTAACATTTAGCATAAAGTGAGGACATTTTTAGTTGTTAATGAGCCAAATGGCATAAATACTGTTAAATGAGTATTAAAAGATCAACAACTAAATACATGCGTTTTAAGTTTTGATTTGTTGTAAATTCGTAATTATGTTTCGATCCATCTGCTGAATTATGTAGTGCACTGAGCACAGTTTAGTTTATTTCAGAAACTCAGATCACGATAGAATTCGTAGACACAACTGCTCACAAGCACTAGTGGGACCTATAGGCCTAGCAGTTTTTCATCGTATCACCAGTTGATGTCAAAACGTTAACAATGTCATCATCATTAATTATGAGAAGGTCCTTTCACAAACAATGAGCATGAAAAACTCAAAACTTGACTGACTTAGCAAATTTCTTAATCTGTTCAAAATATATTTCAATTTCGGAAACGACCTCTCACAGGCAACTTATGATGAGGATAATATAGGCCTAATCACGAATTTGTAAGCCAAAGCAAATTTCAATAAGCCAGAACATAATTATGCTGACTGAACGCAAGGAGAACATGGTAACCATCTTATAGGCTCGTATGATGTTCATGCCGTTTGTTTGCAGATAACGTTATTGAGATAACGGAGTTGTGTGCTCATCACTTTCAAAAAAATTACTCTGCCAAAATAAATTCAATGCTTGTCAAAGAATGCTGATTCTGAATCCAGGAGATTTCGCTCTGTACTGGACATTATCATTAAACTAGAATTAAAAAAAGAACAAAATATCATAATATTTTAAAATATTTTTCTATTCTGGGCGCCAGCCCACCGTTCCGCCGACCCTCCGGCCCACCGGGAATCTCCCGGTGTCCCGGCGGGCCAGTCCAAGCCTGCACCCCTCCCGAAAAAATCTGTCCCCCAAAAGTGATGTACAGATTTTCGCCTCTGGATAAGGTTCGCTTCTGCTATCATGTTAGATGTCACAAACAAGGAAGTGCATGCATGCCTCTTAATATGTTCAATGGCGCCGAACTGCATGTGCTTACAGATCGATATGCAATTAATTTATACAGCCTGTTTCAGAAGTTCTGAGTATCAGAGTGGAGTTCATTGCAGCAACGAAGGCTTCGCGGAGTCCAGCCGCTAAATAGCGGGCCTACAATAATTGTAGGCCTATAGGCTGTGTAAGTCCCCAACGTAGTCTTACAAGTGGTTAATGAGCGGACGAGTGAAGCCAATTAATTACCGAAGTACACCGTGTCTCAAATTAAAAGGCGTCAATTTCAATCGATAAAGAGTTACGTTAATACTATCAGCGGTGAATGCGTTAAGGCGAATAATTTAATCGGCATTGATGTAGCGCCTTTTCTTACGAAACAGAGCTGTAATAGGAGCCCGTCGTCTAGCCGGAGGAGGAGGAGGAGGAGAAAGGGAGGAGGAGGAGGAGGAGGAGGAGCAGGAGGAGGAGGAGGAGGAGAAGGAGGAGCAGGAGAAGGAGGAGGAGGAAGAAGAAGAAGAAGACGACGAAGAAGAAGAAGAAGAAGAAGAAGGAGGGAGGAGGAGGAGGAAGATAAGGAGGAGAAGGAGGAGGAGGAGAAGAAGAAGAAGACGACGAAGAAGAAGGAGGAGGAGGAGAAGAAGAAGACGACGAAGAAGAAGGAGGAGGAGGAGAGGGAGGAGAAGAAGAAGAAGAAGAAGAAGAAGAAGAAGAAGAAGAAGAAGAAGAAGAAGAAGAAGAAGAAGAAGAAGAAGAAGAAGAAGAAGAAGAAGAAGAAGAAGAAGAAGAAGAAGAAGAAGAAGAAGAAGAAGAAGAAGAAGAAGAAGAAGAAGAAGAAGAAGAAGAGGAAGAGGAAGAGGAAGAGGAAGAGGAAGAGGAAGAGGAAGAGGAAGAGGAAGAGGAAGAGGAAGAGGAAGAGGAAGAGGAAGAGGAAGAGGAAGAGGAAGAGGAAGAGGAAGAGGAAGAGGAAGAGGAAGAGGAAGAGGAAGAGGAAGAGGAAGAGGAAGAGGAAGAGGAAGAGGAAGAGGAAGAGGAAGAGGAAGAGGAAGAGGAAGAGGAAGAGGAAGAGGAAGAGGAAGAGGAAGAGGAAGAGGAAGAGGAAGAGGAAGAGGAAGAGGAAGAGAAGAGGAAGAGGAAGAGGAAGAGGAAGAGGAAGAGGAAGGAAGAGGAAGAGGAAGAGGAAGAGGAAGAGGAAGAGGAAGAGGAAGAAGAAGAAGAAGAAGAAGAAGAAGAAGAAGAAGAAGAAGAAGAAGAAGAAGAAGAAGAAGAAGAGGAAGAAGAGGTGCGGAGGAGGGAGAAGAAAAGGAAGAGGCGAGGATCAGGAAGAGAAAGAAGAAGAGGTGAGAAGGGCAAGGAAGAGAGAGGAGAATAATGAGTTGAGGAGGAAGAAAAATAAGCAGTAGGAGAAAGAGAAAAGAGAAGAAGGAGGAGTACGATGGATGAAGAAGACTAGGAGGTTGGGAGGAGTGGGAGAGAGCGGCGGAGTATGGTAGGGAGGAGGACATTGGTCATTTCTGATAGCGAGCGCCGTTCGCTCTGTTTACTTATTAATAAAGACATTACGGGTCTGGTACTTCGCTCGCGGGTCGTACTCCTTTGAGGTTGATTATGAGATCGAGGCTCAGCTGAAATGACTGCTTATGCATGATTATCGTCATCATAATGATGGTGTTGACGACGATGCTAATGGTGCACGATGATGACGATAAGACGAAAGGTAAAAGCAACGACAAAGAGATGATGATAATGATGATAATGTTGTTGCTGCTGCTGATGATGATGATGAGGATATCATGATTACCATTTTGCATTTTATCGAAATAATTATAATATCATGATGGTTATCATCAGATCTTATTTCTCCTCCTCCTCTTTATTATCACCATCACCATCATCATCATCATCATCATCATCATCATCATCATCATCATCATCATCATCATCATCATCATCATCGTGCCCCTCTGTATAGTCATTACTGCTAGAGGCGCTTTGCAAATGCCCAGATACAACACAATGCAATCATCATCATTTAATCGAAATTTCGAAACTGTTTATTAGAGAGACTAATCTACCATTATCACCATTACTTTCTCAGAACGAATTGTCTAAAGACTCTAAACGCTGGGGCATATCAACATGTTTTTGAAACGCTACGTATATTTCAGCAAAGGCCAGTCAAGAGACCATTCATATGCGATACTAAAATCTCGAACAGACAGCAAGAGGTTTATCGGCATAGCTTGTCTTTACGTCCAATTCGAAAAGTCTGTTAAGGTCAATAGTATAGACACTTGAGCTTTTAAAATACACAGCCCGAAGCATTAAGAAGAGCGTCGTGGTGTAGCCGAGAATTGTGTTTTGGATCCAATTTAAACGGCTGAAGAAAAGATGATGAATCAAAATGACGACTTCCTAAGATACGACAAAAGTAAGTATACGGCCTGTAGTATACAGCTATCGTTAGGTTTACTTGGCAATGGTACGGAATTGGTGATGATGAAGATGAAGATGAAGATCAGGATGAATATGATGATGATGATGATGATGATGATGATGATCCAATTTAAACGGCTGAAGAAAAGATGATGAATCAAAATGACGACTTCCTAAGATACGACAAAAGTAAGTATACGGCCTGTAGTATACAGCTATCGTTAGGTTTACTTGGCAATGGTACGGAATTGGTGATGATGAAGATGAAGATGAAGATCAGGATGAATATGATGATGATGATGATGATGATGATGATGATGATGATGATGATGATGATGATGATGATGATGATGATGATGATGAAGATGATGATGATGATGATGATGATGATGATGACGACGATGAAGACGACGACGACGATGATGATGATGATGATAGCACTTTCTGTGGGTCATTTATAGAGTTGTCCAGGACCATGGCACTGGGCAGTCTGCGAGAGGCACTACTCACGAACGACCCGACAACGGTTGAGGCAGCTGTTGAGAACTGCGAAAAGCTGGGACTGGCTGAGGAACCGAAGGTCGAAGATGCCAGGAATACACGTCTACCAACACTCGTTGCCAAGAAAGGTACGAATTACATTGCATGTATGTATGTATGTATGTATATGGGTGGCCCTAACCAGCGGAACTCTGGTCCCTTCTGGGTTCCCTTTTGTGACCAATAGAACTTTGTTCTTAGTACAGCGAGATGTTACTTTGCTAATATTTGGACCAATATGTATGGTTATGAATGTATGTATGTATGTATGTATGTATGTGTATGTATGTATGCATGTATGTATGTATGTATGTATGTATGTATGTATGTATGTATGTATGTATGTATGTATGTATGTATGTATGTATGTATGTATGTATGTATGTATGTATGTATGTATGTATGTATATATGTATATGTATGTATGTATGTATGTATGTATGTATGTATGTATGTAAGTATAAATGTAACATATGATATGTTGTATGTATGTATGTATGTATGTATGTAGTGTATTTAATGTATTTGTGTTCTAATGTTTCAATTGCATAACTGTACACTGTAACCGGTTGCGGTTTTTCAACTGATTGTTTCAATAAACGAAAATATTATATACGCTCGTGCGTTTGATTTTGCAGAGCTTCAGATTGCCTGCGAGAGGCGAGACCGTGAGGCAATCGAAGGATGTCTGGAGAAGATCCATGAGAACGTTGACGTTTGCGACGGTCTCTTCGTTGAGATGAACAAGGCCCGCATCCTTCTGGCCCTTCTCAGCGAACAGCAGCGTCTTCAGCAGCAGCACCGGCGGAAGACGCAGGCCCTGGAGCTGGACGGGAAGGCCCTGTCGGAGATGCGACGGTATCACAAGCCGCCACAGCTGCTGCACCGGATCGTCCAGGCGGCCCTGCTGCTCCTTGGGGAAAACGAAGACTTGACGGACGTACGTAAGGCCACCTAACATTTGTCCCAGTAGTTTTAGTATTTGCCCCAGTAGTTTTAGTATTTGCCCCAGTAGTTTTAGTATTTGCCCCAGTAGTTTTAGTATTTGTCCCAGTAGTTTTAGTATTTGTCCCAGTAGTTTTAGTATTTGTCCCAGTAGTTTTAGTATTTGCCCCAGTAGTTTTAGTATTTGTCCCAGTAGTTTTAGTATTTGCCCCAGTAGTTGTAGGATTTGTCCCAGTAGTTTTGATGATTTGTCCCAGGTAATACTTTACTTTCAATGTTAGTTTCCAATATTGAAAGTTGACTAGCAGACTTTGTCCCAGTAGTCCAAATCCGTTAAAATATGCACTGGTTCCAAGTCGCTATATAATTATACTTAGGCCTATTGCGGTGCCAAAAATGCGCTATGTCGAATATCTTGATACAGACCTCTTCACATTGACTTCGGTCTGCTCTGGTCGCCGATCTCTGCGCTCGGCTTCTAGAGGTGACTTTATGGTACCTGCATGCTCGCTCTGCCACCAGACAACGTCGGGCATTCTCGATAGTGGGTCCTTCTCTTTGGAATGGTCTCCCCTCTGACCTGCGTTCTCTTCCACGAGACTTCTCTTCTTCTTTTGATAAATTACTTAAGACCTTCCTTTTTGACCGGGCCTGGGTCGGGAGCGCTTCTGAGTAGTAACCTTGAAGGGGCGCTATATAAATATCATAGAGATAGATAGATAGAGTAGATAGATAGATAGATAGATAGATAGATAGATAGATAGATAGATAGATTGACCTGAAATTATTTATGGTGTAAACGTTTCAACTCAGAAGCACCAACTGACTTCTGTGAACCTGGAAATCGAAATTCATTTGCACCTTTCGTATCTTGATGTCGACCTATTTATTTTAAGTCTCTTTCGCCGCTCTGATTTAATTTCTGGACAGCCTCGACGTCTATATATCTGATTTAATTGCTGATGGTCAGCCATTCGAAATTGAATTAGGGGAGCCCTTTCACAATGGTCATTCACATTCGTCACGAACTATAAGGGGCATCGAGTACGTGACAGGGCCACGTGCTGCAGGCTGGATGCTTCCTGTGGCCAGAGACAGTGGGGTCAAGCCACGACCTTTAGCTTTGTGAGACTGCTTTAAATGAAATCATGGAACGATGAGAACATTTTCCACCCAATGCTTGGCTTGAGTTGACACAAGTGGTCGGATCCTCTCCAATATTTTTGCAGTACGCGTGCGTCAGTAAGCTATGGGCCTAACTGTCAGTATAGGCTCTAAGTGCCAGTATGGACTGTAGGCGGAATTGGCGTCATAAAGAACTAAAAATCTGTTGTAGCTCAGTGCATTGAACGAATTCTGAAACATTGTCTGTCTGTTTTTCGGTATGTATGTCTGTCTGTCTGTTTATCTTTCAGCATGTCTATCTGTCTGTCTGTCAATCTTTCGGTATGTCTGCCTGTCTATGTCTGTCGTTCGAGACGGTTCTACTGCTGAAAATTACCATATTGCATAGTTTCAACTTAGTGTTATTGCCCATAGAATTGAACTGACATAGAGTACATACATAGATTCCAATTCTTGTACCTGAATCTGTCTTCAAATCTGTCTTCAACTGTAGGACTGGAAGTACTGCCGGCGCCTGTGCAACCCTCAAGGACCCAACTCTCTGAGTCGGCGCTTGACCCAGTTCCAACCGGAAACCGTGCATGAGGAGATCGTAGCCAGAGCCAAAAAGATCCTCTCCGAACGTGACCGTGACCACACACAGCGTGACCTCGACCTGGAAAAGGTGGAAACGATTGGAGCTGGAACTGGACTCGCCTTCTATGTCTGGGTATGTATACTGCTTGTCATCTGGCTCTCTTACACAGAACTGAAAGACAACTGCAAGCTCACATAATCTGTCTGTCTGTCTCCGTCTGCCTCTGTCTGTCTCTGTCTGTCTGCAGTCTGTACATATTAAGGCCCTCATCTCTATCTGTTCTGATTTTTCTGTTTTCGATTGCTTCTCTGTCTGTCTGACTATGGAGAACTGTCTGTCTGTCTCTCTCTTCTCTCTCTCTCTCTCTCTCTCTACATACTCTACATGTATATCTATATATGTACATATATACATTATTATATATAGACATACCTACAATATCTACCAATCGTCGACAATCGACCATATACATACATGCATCATAGTATCTTAAATAAAATATTACACGTCTGTGTCTGTCTCTGTCTGTTGTAATGTATGTCTCTTAATCTTCTTTTTTAAATTATTATTATTATTTTATTATTCTCTATCTATTATCTCTCTCTCATCTCTAATCATTATCATATATTGTCGTTATTATTATCAGGTCTATTATTGTAACATTCATTATTATAATTTCTAATTATAATTATCATCATCACCAAGATTATTATCATAATTATTGTCCTCATTATTATTATTAGGCCTATTATTATTATTTTTACTATTGATAGCTAATTAATTGTCTACGGTTTAATAGGCCAGGGCCGCCATAGATAAGGCGGAGACGGCTCGAAAGACAGCCACGCAGACGGGACAAAAAGGACAGAAGAAGGGACAGGGACCGGTAGAGCCAGGGACACCCGTCGAACCAGCGAACAAGAAGCGACAGAGGGAATTATTGCTGAGTCACCTGAACGCAAGTGGTAGTACCCACCACCGCCAACGGTTCCTCCTCCGTCATGATGGTAGCACCAGCGACTGATCGGCGTGCGAGGAAAGACTACCGTCAGATCGGAAATCGAACCTCAGACCACAGAGACACTCGTCCAACGAGGGACAACTTTAATTACTAGATCCAGTAACGAAGACAATGCTCTAAAATAGCTCTATATAAACATCAGGGTACTCTATAGGTCTACTGGACGTCATACAATAAGATCCACTAGAAAATCGTACGATGACATTATAATTATATAGAATTATAGATGGTCGTGGAACGACGTGGATACAGTCACGCCCGACGTTATCATTTTTAAAAGACGCGGTATATAAAAGCTACTTCCGGGCGTGTATATAAATGTTGCTAGAAGTACTCTCATGAAACTTTGTCATCAGGTTCAGACAGGCCTAAGATGATCAGCGATAGGGCGTATAATTATGCACAATGATATCTAACCACATCACTTCAACAGTACTGCTATGACAAACACTTCATTCAGACTTAGGAGTTAGGTCAGAACTTGAATGTATGAGGAGGTCTTAAGTGTATAAATGTATTTTTGTGCATAAGGTGTTAGACTGAACTATTTTGTGTATGTTTTTCTCTCGCCGCAAACAAACAATATTCAGTATTCAGGGGCGTAGCCATGAAAAGATTGCGCGAGAGGGTTTAAAGTTTGCACAATGATTTCCATTGGAAATGATAGCATTTTTTCTTATTTTTGGTTTTTAATAGCAGCAATGCATTCATTGGGGGTGTTAGACTGGGACCCGTAAAACCACCCCCGCAAATACGCCCATGTCAGTATTCATAATATGCTCGCTATTCAATATTAATATGATGACCGCTTTTACGACTGTTTGTTGCAATTCACATTTCGTTAAAAAGTTTCTCTTCAAGGGTCAAAGGTTAACTGTATAGGGTGGTCCGGGGATATATGGACACCTTAAGAATTTTTCATCATTTGAGCAGTCCTTACACATATAAAAAAGATATTATTGTATAATGTGATGCAGAATTGCTATACCTTTTAATGGGACAACTGCATTTTGTGATATTATAAAATGTTATTGGTTGAGAACATAAAGAAATATTTTACAAAGTGTCCATATAACCCCAGGGTGTGGGGCAATACGGACACAGTATGTCCATTTTACCCCACATATGTCCATAACAACCTCATTATTATAGGAATATAGGCTACTAGTATCAATCGTTTGAAAAGCAGAGGGATTTAATTTTGCACAGCAAGGTAACAGTTTAGGCATATAACAAACATTTTTGCCTCGTTTATACCTTACTAGAATTACTATGGAGAGGAAATTATTCCAAAAGGACAAGTTCACTTTAGAAATGTAAATTTCACAATTAAATTGCAAATACGAAAGCCAAGCCATAGCAAAAGATAAACATAAAAACTCATTACAATCAGTAGGCCGTGTACCTAATCACTGTCATTGCGAATCTCACAGAAATGTATCTTGATCATCATCAGCTCCTGCACAACTGTTGTGTGCCCAGAGATTGCATTTCTGGCACGAAATCCAACTCTCAGCAGAAGCTGCAAATAAGACAGCACAATAGAGATCTGTGTCATCTTCTTCATCTTCTTCAATTTCAGATAGTTTTCTTTTTCTTGTTATCTTTTTCTCAATTTTCCTTTCGACTATTTTCTGTCCTGTTTTCTTTTCTATGTTCTTTCCATTTTCTCTTCATTTCTCTTTCATTAACCTTCCTCGTCTTCTTTTCCATAATATTTCCTGCTTTCTTTTCCTTGTTCTTTCCGGGTCCTTTTGAAGTAGTTATCTTCTTTTTATTCCCTTCTAACATGGTTTAGATTGTGCTATGAGAAACAGTTACCTTTTTCTCCTACTTCCATGACGAATCACTAAAGTTATTTTTGCATTAGGAATGTCTGAAAATGATGTTTTCGGCATTTCTGTATGTGCAGCTGTTGATGGAACAAGATCATCGTTGACCTGATAGGACTGCTGGACTGCTGAGTTGGCTGATATTACACCTCTTGTTGCGGCTTTAAAATTGTTGGATGACCCAAAACTGTCTTCATAGAACTTACACATCTTTTCAATTTCAGTTTCCTTCGTAAGGAAGTATGAGGAACATTATAATCTTTGGCAGCTTTCTTTAACGACATTCCACCTTCAACGGCAGCGACAGCAATACCTGCATCTTCTTCTGACCCTTGTGCTCGCAAATTCTTTGTATTGTGCAGTCTAACCATTTCTCTATATAAAAAAACCTTGTTACTATAGGGCTATAGGCACAAGTTTGGGCGGTAGGCCTAATAATACAAATGAAATAGGGCTATTCCTAACACTTAGGTAATCATAACGGGGCAATATGGACATTGCACAGTGTTATATGGACACTGGCCATATTACCCAGACTAGTAGTGACCATATAGCCCCAATTGAGTAGCAGTAACAATTTTGTGAAAATGGCGTTCTACCATGTGCAACGCAATTAATAAAAGCAACGTTTCGAAGGCCAGATGCAATAACAAATCAATGGAATTTTTATGAAAATTTCATCCAACAAATCATTGTGAAAAAATAGTAAGTTATACTCACCATACCCTTTACGAAAATATGTCAAATATTGAAAAAATTCGATGAAAATTCTAAACTCAACAAGTAATCTTTTCGCTATGATTACGAAATTTACTGGAAACAGCATAAGTATGACACTGCACTAGAATTACCATAGACTTGATATTTAGCTAGAATGACGGGGTGACCATAAAACCCGGAGTGACCATATTACCCCGGGCGACCCTACTTTATCTGCGTTAATGCAATTAACGAGCAATTAAAATGTTAGGCTTCGGCTTCCGACTCAAGTCTAAGCAGACCAGGCTAGAGGAGCAAGCAGGCGAGTAGGCCTACCCGCCTGATTTCAAATGAAATTTGACAGAACCGATTTAGCCCATTATTATTATGCTCTCGATAACGTGACAGAATTTCGTAACTTGTGTCTTTCGGATTAACCGAGTCGTTCTTCGCTGGGGCAGGGGTGTCATCAAATCCCCACGAGCTGCAGAGCGTAAGGATCGACGACCTGGCTGGATAGAGACTGGAACACCGAGCTCCGTGATGTACTCTGGGGCCGCACCGACCATCGATATTCGTCCCATCATATCGCTTTACATCACCAGTATGCCTGTGACCTATATTACCGCAACATCTGCACACATAATTTACCAACTCCGCCACTGTTTGTACTCAAACAGTGCCAGTCCCAAGCCTGCATGGATAAAGGAGGAGGGCGAGGCTATATACTGATCCTTCTTATCACACAGTGTCGTTAAACTGAAACTGCTATCTAACTGACCAGCGGATTCGTGCACCAAAACTTCCTCTTTCGTGTCACTATGTAGTACATTTTGCATATCGTTGTGTTGCCGACTTCAAGAATGTCAAGTGCAGTCGGCTTCATTACCGAAGATTAATTGTACATCACCTGCAGCGAAAACAAAGGAACCAGAATAGAACAAAACGCCGAATGTGCTTAACGATGAACTCGAAATAGACGATCGATTAGCCGTATCTGATCGATTTGACAATCGATTAGCCAATATCTAATCTGCTCCCCCATCAAGTATAGCCGTGACTGAAACGAAGTTTGTCGGTTGTCTATATCAATACTATATGCAAGACTATCATTGAGAGTGCTTGATAAAGAGTTGTAGTCCACATCCTCTTGAGCCTCTCAGTAAGCTCCTTGAAGGGGCGCTATATAAATTCTCGGAATGAATTCTTCTGTTTAGTCCCAGAGAGCAGCATTCCTGCCAGTATCGACAATACTGTGCTCGTGAATAATCTGGTGTCCTGCGCTTGGCTTTCGAATGGCGCTTTAGATGTTTAGAATTACGATTACGATTACGAGAATAGTAATTTTACTCAAGGGAAGGTTTTCACTGGATAAACGAAGGTCGTTAAACTTTGCCTATAATATATTATATATTACAAGAATGTTGATGTTGACCAAGCTTATGGCTATAGCTATTAGGTCTATGCCAACGGCAAACACATATGATAATTGATGACAATGTTCGTTATCTGTGTGCGTGCCTTGCTACGTTCCTGGAGTCCTGGACTACTGTAACGCTGCCAGTTTCAGTCCACTGTGCCGCCCGGCCCGCCCGAATATTCGCCAACCTAAAAACCTATCGCATGTTTCGAGATATATGCGAGAATCGCTGAGCTGGCTTCAGGTCAAGGAGGGCAGTGTTGCCAGTTCCGCGGTTTTCCCGCCCAATTGGGCTAGTTTAAAATTTTAGTTGCGGGAAAAATTCGCTGTCCGCGGGTTGCGGTTTTTTGGGCTACTTTCATTCTTGTCCGCTGTACGGAAAACGGTATTGCAAAGCTGGGAAAAACATTCAGATGCTTGGCGAGCGAGATTTTAAAACTAGGGTGTTTTGCTTTGTCACTTTTGGCGTCGTTCAGATACATTCAATTTTTGAACTTTACGATGAAACAAGTTACCAAAGTTCAAATAGAAGTAAATAATTAAATAAATTCTGATCATTTTTCAGCTATTTTCATTTTGTTTACGTTATAATTCATATTGGGCTACCTTTGGA
Organism: Aporrectodea caliginosa; assembly: GCA_020284085.1. Lineage (NCBI taxonomy): Eukaryota > Metazoa > Annelida > Clitellata > Crassiclitellata > Lumbricidae > Aporrectodea > Aporrectodea caliginosa. Next base: position 20,651 of record JACEVL010000007.1, on the reverse strand, counting down.
CGGATTTTCGGAAGCCTTTGGGCGGGATTTCCGGAAAGTACCTGGCAACACTGAAGGAGGGCAACCCGAAAATAAAAAAAATCCTCATGGTACAAGCCTCGTTATAGTTGGTGTGACTCCAGTTTAAGCCCTTCATGAAGCCGCTATCCGAGAATCCTAATAGGTCGCGGCTGCGATCATCAAAGTCCTCTTACGTATTCGTGCCAGTAACTAAAACCAAAATGGGTTATCATGGCTTTCGGGTCGGTGGTCCACGTGCCTGAAACAATCAGTGCCGGCGCCAGGATTTCAGGTTGGGGGGGCTAAAGCTCGAAAAACCTTCGTTTTTGTCCCCTCCTCCCTGTGATTTTCAGTGATTTCCCACTATTTTGGGGCTGAGCCGCAGTTAGGGGAGCTTAGCCCACAAAGCACCCCTGGCGCCGCCCCTGGAAACAATCTTTCTGAACCTATTCAGGACGCCACAATACTTTTCTGTTTAAAAAACAATGTAAATGTGTTTGTTATGTAACTCGGAGCATTAGCATTTGCGCTGACAGTGCAGGCAGTTTTCAAAAGCAACCTGTAAATAGCTTGAAGCTTCTAGGCCTATGCTATATAAATAGTCGTATTTAGAATTACGATACAATTCGGACACTGTATAAAAGTGTATATTCTTTATTTTTCACTGTACTGTAATAAAATTATACTTTCGATGTGTCGTCAAAGACCTTCGATGTGTCATATGACGACGTTAAACTTTAGAATAAATTAATCGATTAATCGTTAACAGATTTAATCGATTAATTTTGGCTTGTTCGATTAATTTTCGATTAATTTTCTTACTCATTTTATGACGTCAACCGACCAATTTCAGGAATAAACAATATGGCGAGCAGTAACTATGTGAAACATTTAATTGGAAAACTTAAGCGATCATATAGCAGTTAAGGTAAATGCTGAGGGAAAAGTCGAAGATGGCGAAATTATTGAAGACTTTTGTAGGTAGAAGGTAGTTACTACAGTATACAGGCCTACTGGCTACGTTTCTCAGTTTGACAATTTGAACATAAGCATGTCAAATGATTGAAAGATTTTTGCAGTGTATATACAGTCTAAACAGTTCTTTTAGCTTTATGTATGTGTAGCTAATTAATCGAATTTAATCGATTAATCTCGATTAAATTTTGGAGATTAATCGATTAAAATTATTTTAATCAGTATACCAGCTGTAAAAAAATTACAACACAGTTAGGCCTACATGAGAGAGCGATGCGCTGTTCCTTCCTTGAACCAGTCGGACCCGCGATAGCAGCGTTCTGCAACACACGCAAATGATTAATGTATTAATTTATTATTCAACTATTATCGAATCGACCGGGTAGCGCCGACACGATATCTCGATGGACACTAATTCATTTGTCAGCGCTACACGTGATTTAATTAATTAATTAAATTAATTAGTCCTCGACAACAAAACAAACTGCACTCGACGCTCTTGAAGTGAACAACATGACAACATGAATTGGATTTAAGTGCACGAATCCGCTATCTAGTAACAATTAAATCTAGATCTACTGTGGCGATACGAGTGCCACGGTGACTCCGTGTATGAAGCAAAAGCGCAGAACTAACGAAACTATTATTAGCAATAGCCTATCCTAAGCGCCACACGTAATCGTAATCTCCAAACTTCTAAAGCGCCACTCGAAAGCCAAGCGCAGGGCACCAGTTTATTCACGAGCGCTTTAATATTCACGTAACACCTATCCCGGTTAGTACTTATACAATCTAGGCCCTACATTGGTTAAGAGCGCATGTCTGCATGGGCGCCTCTACGCCAGTGGCGTCTACCAATTGGGGTTGGGGGTTAGGAGGACGATCTCATACGGTTGCCAGAAGTGGGGGTTTAACGTTTTGAACATAAACTGGGGTTAGTTGATTTCCGATAATATAACGGTCTGAGTGGGTGGGGGTTGTTCTCCCATTCTTATCATGTAGCCGTAACCTTTAAGGTAACGGGCTAAGGACATGGTGACATTAACTTTTTCGGATGAACTGTAATTCTTTTTCAACTGCAATGCTATTTTTTCAACTGAAATTTTATTGTTTCAATTTTATTGTTTCAATTGAAATGCTATTCTACTTGACCAGAAAATTCTATACATTCTTACTTGACACATACATCTTCCAACTTGCTTTAGTATTTATCAACGACGGAGGGAGGGTTTTCTGTATCGACAATCCTTCACCACACATAGTATTTCTAAATTTAACTCTGCTCGCCAGCGTCGTGTCCACAGCGCCAAGCCGCGACACTACGTATGACAGTAATGTCAGACAACGGTTAAGCGTGCACGCCAATGTTGGTTATAGACCAAGGATACCTGGGCTCACGTGTAGCGCGTTGGTCTAGCCAAAGACGTTACATGTGTGTGTAGCTTATGTTTGTATCTGAAAAATATTCGCCTGGGATGAACCTTTTGATGCCTCAAAGTAGATAATATCGAAGAGCGCAATATCGATGCTATGAATGGCCGAACCAGGAAACGAACGAATGCATGCACGAATGTTCTGAATGAATGAATGAATGAATGAATGAATGAATGAATGAATGAATGAATGAATGAATGAATGAATGAATGAAATGAATGAACGAACGAACGAATGAATGGATACTCTGAATGTTCTGAATAAAAGAATGAATGCTCTGAATGCTTTGAGTGTTCTGAATGAATGAATGAATGAATGAATGAATGAATGAATGAATGAATGAATGAATGAATGAATGAATGAATGAATGAATGAATGAATGAATGAATGAATGAATGAATGAATGAATGAATAGTTCAATGAATGAATTGGTGTAGGCTTCAGTGTATAAGCTCTTCATGTCGTTCGCTAGAGGACGTGACTCAACTGTGTATATGCTTAGACGAAACTCAGAATTCGGCGTCTGACCAAATGAGTACGAGGCAAACCGATAGAGTACAAGCCAAACCGATAGAGTACGAGGAAAACCGATAGAGTACAGGGCAAACCGATAGAGTACAGGGCAAACCGATAGAGTACAAGGCAAACCGATAGAGGACAAGGAAAACCAATAGAGTACAAGGCAAACTGATAGAGAACAAAGCAAACCGATAGAGAACAAGGCAAACCGATAGAGTACAAGGCAAAACCGATAGAGTACAGGCCTACAACGCAAACCGATAGGATACAAGGCAAACCGATAGAGTACAAAAACCAATAGAGTACAAGGCAAACCGATAGAGTACAAGGCAAACCGATAGAGTACAAGCCAAAACCGATAGAGTACGAGGCAAACCGATAGAGTACATGGCAAACCGATAGAGTACAAGCCAAAACCGATAGAGTACAAGGCAAAACCGATAGAGTACAAGGCAAAACCGATAGAGTACAAGGCAAACCGATAGAGTACAAGGCAAACCGATAGAGTACAAGGCAAACCGATAGAGTACAAAGGCAAACCGATAGAGTACAAGGCAAACCGATAGAGTACAAGGCAAACCGATAGAGTACAAGGCAAACCGATAGAGTACAAGGCAAACCGATAGAGTACAAGGCAAACCGATAGAGTACAAGGCAAAACCGATAGAGTACAAGGCAAACCGATAGAGTACAAGGCAAACCGAAGAGTACAAGGCAAACCGATAGAGTACGAGGCAAACCGATAGAGTACAAGGCAAACCGATAGAGTACAAGCCAAACTGATAGAGTACAAGGCAAACCGATAGAGTACAAGTACAAGGCAAACCGATAGAGTACAAGCCAAACCGATAGAGTACAAGTAAAAACCGATAGAGTACAAGGCAAACCGATAGAGTACAAGCCAAACCGATAGAGTACAGAGCCAAACCGATAGAGTACAAGGCAAACCGATAGAGTACAAGGCAAACCGATAGAGTACAAGGCAAACCGATAGAGTACAAGGCAAACCGATAGAGTACAAGGCAAACCGATAGAGTACAAGGCAAACCGATAGAGTACAAGGCAAACCGATAGAGTACAAGGCAAACCGATAGAGTACAAGGCCAAACCGATAGAGTACATTAGCAAACCGATAGAGTACAAGGCAAACCGATAGAGTACAAGGCAAACCGATAGAGTACAAGCCAAACCGATAGAGTACAAGGCAAACCGATAGAGTACAAGGCAAACCGATAGAGTACAAGGCCAAACCGATAGAGTACAAGGCAAACCGATAGAGTACAAGCCAAACTGATAGAGTACAAGGCAAACCGATAGAGTACAAGGCAAACCGATAGAGTACAAGGCAAACCGATAGAGTACAAGGCAAACCGATAGAGTACAAGGCAAACCGATAGAGTACAAGGCAAACTGATAGAGTACAAGGCAAACCGATAGAGTACAAGGCAAACCGATAGAGTACAAGGCAAACCGATAGAGTACAAGGCAAACCGATAGAGTACAAGCCAAACCGATAGAGTACAAGGCAAAACCGATAGAGTACAAGGCAAACCGATAGAGTACAAGGCAAACCGATAGAGTACAAGGCAAACCGATAGAGTACAAGGCAACCGATAGAGTACAAGGCAAACCGATAGAGTACAAGGCAAACCGATAGAGTACAAGGCAAACCGATAGAGTACAAGGCAAACCGATAGAGTACAAGGCAAACCGATAGAGTACAAGGCAAACCGATAGAGTACAAGGCAAACCAATAGAGTACAAGGCAAACCGATAGAGTACAAGGCAAACCGATAGAGTACAAGGCAAACCGATAGAGTACAAGGCAAACCGATAGAGTACAAGGCAAACCGATAGAGTACAAGGCAAACCGATAGAGTACAAGGCAAACCGATAGAGTACAAGGCAAACCGATAGAGTACAAGGCAAACCGATAGAGTACAAGGCAAACCGATAGAGAACAAGGCAAACCGATAGAGTACAAGGCAAACCGATAGAGTACAAGGCAAACCGATAGAGTACAAGGCAAACCGATAGAGTACAAGGCAAACCGATAGAGTACAAGGCAAACCGATAGAGTACAAGGCAAACCGATAGAGTACAAGGCAAACCGATAGAGTACAAGGCAAACCGATAGAGTACAAGGCAAACCGATAGAGTACAAGGCAAACCGATAGAGTACAAGGCAAACCGATAGAGTACAAGGCAAACCGATAGAGTACAAGGCCAAACCGATAGAGTACAAGGCAAACCGATAGAGTACAAGGCAAACTGATAGAGTACAAGGCAAACCGATAGAGTACAAGGCAAACCGATAGAGTACAAGGCAAACCGATAGAGTACAAGGGCAAACCGATAGAGTACAAGGCAAACCGATAGAGTACAAGGCAAACCGATAGAGTACAAGGCAAACCGATAGAGTACAAGGCAAACCGATAGAGTACAAGGCAAAACCGATAGAGTACAAGGCAAACCGATAGAGTACAAGGCAAACCGATAGAGTACAAGGCAAACCGATAGAGTACAAGGTGGAAACCGATAGAGTACAAGGCAAACCGATAGAGTACAAGGCAAACCGATAGAGTACAAAGGCAAACCGATAGAGTACGAAGGCAAACCGATAGAGTACAAGGCAAACCGATAGAGTACAAGGCAAACCGATAGAGTACAAGGCAAACCGATAGAGTATAAGGCAAACCGATAGAGTACAAGCCAAACTGATAGAGTACGAGGCAAACCGATAGAGTACAAGGCAAACCGATAGAGTACAAGGCAAACCGATAGAGTACAAGGCAAACCGATAGAGTACAAGGCAAACCGATAGAGTACGAGGCAAACCGATAGAGTACAAGGCAAACCGATAGAGTACGAGCCAGACTGATAGAGTACAAGGCAAACCGATAGAGTACAAGGCAAACCGATAGAGTACAAGGCAAACCGATAGAGTACGAGGCAAACCGATAGAGTACAAGGTAAACCGATAGAGTACGAGCCAGACTGATAGAGTACAAGGCAAACCGATAGAGTACGAGGCAAACCGATAGAGTACAAGGCAAACCGATAGAGTACAAGGCAAACCGATAGAGAACAAGCCAAACCGATAGAGTACAAGGCAAACCGATAGAGTACAAGGCAAACCGATAGAGTACAAGGCAAACCGATAGAGTACGAGGCAAACCGATAGAGTACAGAGCCAAACCGATAGAGTACAAGGCAAACCGATAGAGTACAAGGCAAACCGATAGAGTACAAGGCAAACCGATAGAGTACAAGGCAAACAGATAGAGTACAAGGCAAACCGATAGAGTACATGGCAAACCGATAGAGTACAAGGCAAACCGATAGAGTACAAGGCAAACCGATAGAGTACAAGGCAAACCGATAGAGTACAAGGCAAACCGATAGAGTACAAGGTAAACCGATAGAGTACAAGGCAAAACCGATAGAGTACAAGGCAAACCGATAGAGTACAAGGCAAACCGATAGAGTACAAGGCAAACCGATAGAGTACAAGGGCAAACCGATAGAGTACAAGGCAAACCGATAGAGTACAAGGCAAACCGATAGAGTACAAGGCAAACCGATAGAGTACAAGCCAGACCGATAGAGTACAAGGCAAACCGATAGAGTACAAGGCAAACCGATAGAGTACAAGGCAAACCGATAGAGTACAAGGCAAACCGATAGAGTACAAGGCAAACCGATAGAGTACGAGCCAGACTGATAGAGTACAAGGCAAACCGATAGAGTACGAGGCAAACCGATAGAGTACAAGGCAAACCGATAGAGTACAAGGCAAACCGATAGAGAACAAGCCAAACCGATAGAGTACAAGGCAAACCGATAGAGTACAAGGCAAACAGATAGAGTACAAGGCAAACCGATAGAGTACGAGGCAAACCGATAGAGTACGAGCCAAACCGATAGAGTACAAGGCAAACCGATAGAGTACAAGGCAAACCGATAGAGAACAAGGCAAACCGATAGAGTACAAGGCAAACCGATAGAAGTACAAGGCAAACCGATAGACAAGGCAAACCGATAGAGTACAAGGCAAACCGATAGAGTACAAGGCAAACAGATAGAGTACGAGCCAAAGTGATAGAGTACGAGGCAAACCGATAGAGTACAAGGCAAACCGATAGAGTACGAATCTAAACCGATAGAGTAGAAGGCAAACCGATAGAGTACGAGCCAAGATGATAGAGAACAAGGCTAACCGATAGAGTACGAGGCAAACCGATAGGTACAAGGCAAACCGATAGAGTACAGAGGCAAACCGATAGAGTACAAGGCAGGCCGATAGAGTACAAGGCAAACCGATTGATTACGAGGCAATACGTTACGGTACAAGGTTTGCCTCGTACTCTCCATCGGTTCTGCCTCCTACTCTATCGGTTTGCCTCATACGTCATCGGTTTGCCTTGTGCTCTATCGGTTTGCCTTTGTACTCTATCGTTTGCCTCGTACTCTATCGGTTTGCCTTGTAATAACGGTTTGCCTCGTACTCTATCGGTTTGCCTTGTACTATCGGTTTGCCTCGTACTCTATCGGTTAGCCTTGTTCTCTATCGCTTTGGCTCGTACTCTATCGGTTTGCCTAAGTACTCTATCGGTTTGCCTCGTACTCTATCGGTGGCCTCGTACTCTATCGGTTTGGCTCGTACTCTATCTGTTTGCCTTTGTACTATCGGTTTGCCTTGTAAGGCGGCATCGGTCGCCTCGTACTATATCGGTTTGCCGGTACTCTATCGGTTTGCCTCGTACTATATCGGTTTGCTTTCTACTCTATCGGTTTGCATCGTACTCTATCGGTTTGCCTCGTACTCCATCGGTTTGCCTCGTACTCAATCGGTGTGCTAGAGATCGAGATTCTTAGTTGAGTCTTAAGACGTCTTTAACTGATAGGTCGTGGTCTCCAAGTTCAGGGTTTTAACCCCCACCTAATCGTCGCTATTCTAACTTTCATCGTTTTCGCAGTCTCTTACTTCCGATCCCTATACACCGTGACCGTTTCAATGAATACTCCAGCTAGTTCGATTTTTGGAGGGAAAATGGAGGACGTCCTCTCACTCTTCGTAATCGTAATCTCAAGATTTATATAGCGCCTTAAATCGAAGTCGTGGGAACCAGCTAATTCACAGGCGCTCAGTGGAAAGAAAATCGATAGGAGGGTAAGGTCGATATCGGTTCCAGGTCAAGATTAAGGTTATTGATTTTCAACTGCAATGCTATTGTTAGTTAAGGTTTATTGTTTTTCGCAATAGATTTTCTGGATAGGAACAACCGATCTGAATACTGAATCTAAGTCCTTCCGTTTATTATCATGTACTACGATATTAGAAATTAGGTGACCCTATCTAGCGGGACTATTGTCCCTTCGGGATCCCCTTTTGTTGCTAGTAATGGAAAATATTCATGCTACTATAATAATTGTGTTGTGATGCTAACAATGGCAAATAATCTTTAATAATGTTTAATTGGATTCTACATTCTACATTCTACATTTGATGTTGCATCTGTTTCGTTACTCAGTGGCTTCAATAAAAAGAATTGATTGATTGATTGATTGATTGATTGGTTGGTTGGTTGATTGATTGATTGATTGATTGATTGATTGATTGATTGATTGATTGATTGATTGATTGATTGATTGATTGATTGATTGATTGATTGATTGATTGATTGATTGATTGATTGATTGATTGATTGATTGATTGATTGATTGATTGATTGATTGATTGATTGATTGATTGATTGATTGATTGATTGATTGATTGATTGATTGATTGATTGATTGATTGATTGATTGATTGATTGATTGATTGATTGATTGATTGATTGATTGATTGATTGATTGATTGATTGATTGATTGATTGATTGATTGATTGATTGATTGATTGATTGATTGATTGATTGATTGATTGATTGATTGATTGATTGATTGATTGATTGATTGATTGATTGATTGATTGATTGATTGATTCAAGGATCAAGTAGACAGACAGTCAGACGGTTATGGTGTGTGGTGTTTAGGACCAGAGGCGAGAGGGCAAGGTCAAAGTTCAGACCATCCTCAAATGGGTCGAATATCCACTGTTGCTTTGATTCTTTTTCGCTTCACACTAGAATGTAATCTTTACAACAAGTAAATATCAGCCAACCACACATCTCCCCTGGGCTCAAACCTCCTATATATATACTCTGCATAAAAAGGTTCATGTCCAATATGTCGGCCTACACGTTTTTCTGAATGTAATTGTAATGTTGCTTAGCACTTTTCAAGCAAAACTCACAATCCCGGAGTTCATCTCACGCGCGTTGTTTTTTGCAAGAATGGCAATAGTTTTGTCTGTAGTTTGTCCATGACGAAATTCAAGTGGCTCTTCAAAGCTCCAAAATTAATATCGATCAGTTATCGATCTATTTATATATCTCTCGGGTATGTACATGTATGTTCGAGACAAGACAAAGGCCTATAGGCCTATACCTATGTATCTATTCACCTGCATCAGAGCGATGTTCAATTGCCATTACACGGTTCAACACCAAGCCCATGCGAACATGTATACATCGGTGTAGGCCTATATACTTGATAATAAGCTCTTGTATAGGCATGCTTTCTAAGTAGGTACTTCTGAATGCATATCTATGTACACATACATCTATGTGTATAATGGGAATAATTTAAGAACCTGCATAATGTACATGTATATATGTATATGCATATATATATATATATATGATTATATGCATATATATATATAATTATATATATATATGCATATACATATATATTTATATATATATATATATAATTATATATATATATATATGCATATACATATATGCGTATGTATATATATATATATATATATATATATATATATATATATATATATACGACGTGCGTGTGTATGTGTGTATGCAATTCCTGCCCTTGATACATGTCCGTTATCATTAATGTACACTTATCGATACAACAGGTCTAAATAGACCTAAGCCTTCGTGACCTCATCATAAAGAAATCGGATTTGTATGACATGTACTTTTGCACCTATTCGTTGTTTCACTACTACGTATAGATGCTGAGGCCTTAGAAAACACGGACCGTTGACATATAATCACAAAAGCCGGTCGCCCGATATATATCTGTAGGACACAACATGTCTACCACTGCACGCAGCGAAGAATGGAAAAAATACGATAAAAGTAAGTACAGTATAATTATAGTTTGACGTTCATGTCTAATTGTATTGTATTGTGTCTAAACATTTATAAAGCGCCCCTTGTAGGATGAACCATTCAGAAGCACTAATGTCTAATGGTGTCTAAATAGTAGGCCACAAATCTGCAGTGGCGTAACGAAGAGTTTCAGCGCCCATGCAGGGCAAGATTTGATGACTGTGGACCTTTAAAATTTTCCTGTTGACTTTTAATCGTTCTTGTCATAGTACTGTGTACCACTGAAAGCTAATTTTGCGCCCCCTTGTGCTGCGCCCGGGGCGGTTCCCTCCCCCTTCGTTACGCCACTGGCCACAATTAACGCACAGACAAGTTTCGCTTCCAGTCCATTTAGTTCTAGTTCTATTGGGGTCCGATCGTTTGCAACTTCAGTTATGTCGTAAAGCGGGAACTGCAGCATAACAGGTAGCGTTTCAGACATTGATAACTAATCTACATCTACTTAATTCTGAAACGCCGTCATCGTGATTAACAAGACATTCATCGGTGCTATGGTTTCAGGTGAAACCGTATGCAGTTAAATCTCGTAATCAGTTGGGAAAGCCAGATCTAAACCCGATAGGAGAAGGAAACTAGAGAGAGAAGAAAGGAGAGATGTAGAGAGATAGATATAGAAATATGGATAAAGCTATAGAGATAGAGAGACAGAGACAGACAGTGAGACAGACAGACAGACTGACTGACAGAGAGACAGACAGACACAGAGACAGACAGACACAGAGAAAGAGACAGAAATTGATTCAGAATGTTACATATTAAGGGTTCTGCAGCATATAAAAATGGCGAGCTGTTTGTATAGGCAAATGTGTAACTGCAGTATTGTAATTTTACCTGTACTTGTAATTGTAGTAGGCTACTTGTAGGCCTAACTGTAGTTGTAATCGAACATTTACCAAGCCCCGCTCAGCGATTCAGAAGCTCTGATTATAGGCTGCATATACTAGAATGCTACACTGCCTACACCGCAGACCAATGAAACTAGGCCTATAAGTTTAAATTGCACTATTGCAACATTTCGTCCATGCCCTGGTTGCCTTCTAAACCTGCCGAATTTGTGTGTACATCTCTGGATATCTCCAGAAACTACTTTCACAGCACTGCACTGTACAGCTCTCGTGAATAAGCTGGTGCCCTGCGCTTGGCTTTATAAATTTGGCGTTTACAGTTATGATTAATGTACGTCAAGAACCCATAAGCTTAAGTTAAAAACGCCACATATGCTATGTTGGGCTATATGCCTTCCGACCACCTCATCCCAACTCGTACAGTATTTCCATTGCCACATGCATTCAAACTTCTGGCGATTCAACCTCGCATCAGATTCTAGGCACGCAATCCAAATTATGCGGGTCCGACACTGCAGTGGTAAAACTCTCGATGTAAAATTTACGACCTCTTGAAACAATGTCGAGATGTAAAGTAGAGCGTCAGGCGAAACAACGGATGAAGTGTTGTTGAGCAGGTGAGTTTTTGACGAGTATGGAGAGCCTCGGTTCCGGAGAAGTTGTCCAATAGGATCCTGCCGTAATTCTACGTCACGTACGCACTAGGCAACGCTTGTTCCTATAGGCAACGCTTGCTCCTAGACAACGCTTGTTCCTAGATAACGCTTCTTAGGCAACGCCTGTTTCTAGGCAACACTTATTGGATAACGCTTGTTCCTAGGCAACGCTTGTTCCTAGGCAACGCTTGTTCCTAGGCAACACTTGTTAGATAACGCTTGTTACTAGGCAGCGCTTCTTAGGCAACGATTTTTTCTGTGTAATGTTTGTCCAACCCAATGAATTCCCATGCAGCACACAAACGTTAACAAAACGTTGGGAAACGGTTAGCATAGGCCTACACGTTCGGCGAACGTTTTAATAATACGTTAATTAAACGTAGATTTGGCAGTTATTTCAACATTTATAAAACGGTTACATGCAGACGTTAATAAAACGTTATGCTAACCAAATTTAAACGTTTATAAACGTTGGTATAATGTTGATCCAACGTTGAAAAATGGTTAACGGACAAAGCTTAGTACTTGTTCCTAGACAACCCTCATCAATCAATCAATCAATCAATCAATGAAACTTAATATAGCGCCCCTTCAAGATATCTACTCAGAGGCGCTCCCACGCCCAACCACGGCTGAAAAGAATAGTTTTCAGAGAGGTATAAAATGCAGGTGAAGAGTTCCTAGGTAGGAGACGGAGCTCTAGAGGAAGCCCATTCCAGATACTCGGTCCCACAACCGAGAAGGCCCGATGTTGCATTGTAGAAGTGCGTGCAAATGGGACACTCAGGTCACCGCGGACTGCAGAGCGAAGGGGTCGGCGGCCAATATTGGCAGAGATAGAGCGACATAGCTCCTGCAGATAAGCAGGTGCGGTACCAACGAGGCTACGCCAAACGAAGGCAGAGACCCTAAATGAGATGCGTTGTGGTAGTGGCAGCCAGTGCAGGACATCCCGCATATAGTCGGATACATGACCCGACTTAGGAATGCCACCAATCAGTCGCGCAGCCGCGCGCAAAACTCGCTCCAAGCGCCCTATCCGACTCTGAGGAAGGCCAACATATAGAGAGGAACAATAGTCAAGGCGACTGGCAACGAAGGCGTGAACTAGAGTAGCTGCAGCGCTGGGGTAAGAGTGCGAGATATTACTCGCAGTTGGCGCAGCTGGTAAAAACAGCTACGAGAGACAGAGTTAACATGTTGAGTGAAAGTGAGTTCTTGGTCAAGTATCACTCCAAGATCCCGAACAGAAGTGCAGAAAGTGAAGAGGGGAAACTGGGTTAAGAGGGCACACAGGTCAAGTTTTGCCAGCTGTTGTCTGGTGCCAAGCCAGATAAATTGCGTTTTGGAAGGGTTTAGCCGGAGTCGATTCGACGACATCCAGCCACCAAGGGAGTCTATAGCAAGCTGCATGGAGGTAACGCTCATGTCTAGGTAACGCGTGATAGGCAACTAAGGCAAGGACTTTTCTTATGGGCAACGCCTATTTGTTTCTAGGCAACCCTTGTTTCTAAACAACACTAGTTGATAGTAGGTGGTTCAAGAAGAATAGGCGCTCAGCCACGTTTAGTAGGCCTCATTGAAGACCTGTCGAAACTTTTAATTAATGCTGCAGCTTGACGCTTGAGACGATTTGTTGAAGTGGCCAGAATACTTCGTTATTGAGTATGCTAGTGATAAGAACAGCGAAAGGACTCTAGCGACGACTACCGTCAAGTATATTCAATTAATTAGGCCTATCCGGTTAAATTTAATGTTACAGGCTTCCGGGTCGCAATACTTTACAACCAGTTACAGAATATACACCTCTCTGTCTGTATGTCTGTCTGCCTGTCTGTCTGTCTGTGTGTCTATCACACACACGCACATAGGTCTACACATTCACGCGCATCTAAAGCATTCTGGTTGTATCTTCCTTAAATTCGCACTTCACAAAAATTACGACAAATTAAGTGAAAGCATTCGTAACAATTCAGTATTTACGCTACACAGACAGACACAGAAACTAAGACACACACACACACACACAGACACACAGACAGACACACGCACGCACACACGGGTTCTGCGCCATTTGTGGGTTACCGTAAAACTTAATGATAAATCAACCGCCTTACCCAGGTACTGTAAAATCACTTTAAGTCATATCTGACCTGATATGAACTAATCTTCAAACTGCTGTAAATTGCTCATCTTTTTCAAATTACAAATTGAAACTGATATTGTTATCTTTTGAAACTGCTTATTACCCCTCCCCCATAAGCTTTCTCTCTCTTTGTCTGTCTGTCTCTATGTCTCTCTCCGTCTCTGTCTGCCTGTCTGTCTCTCTTTGCCTGTATGTTTCTCTCTCTTGGCGGACTGATTTTTTGGAGGTTACTTCATTACGGTTTGGTTTTGGTGCGCCAGGGGCGGAGACTTAGGGGGGACAGGGGGACGGTCCCCGTAACTTGAGGTGGGGGACGGAGCTGCTTATATCCCCCCCATATTTCTGAAATATTTCATGAATATAATAATAATAGCTACGAGTGACAGTTGGTTCTTATCAGCACTCAAATAATAAAGCAATTTTGTTCAGATGACACTTAAAATGCTACCATTACAGTGTGAAATTCAAACAAATTTAGATAGGGGAGGGGTCACATCCCCTCCCCAAACCCTCCCCAAACTCAAACACGACTCAAACTACATGTAAGCTACGAGTGACATCTGGTTCCTATCAGCACTCCATTTACATAGCAATTTTGTTCAGATGACAGCTTAAAATATTACCATTACAGTGTGGAAATTCCCCTCCCCAAACCCCTCCCCTGCTCGGCGCTGCGCGCCTCGCCGATCGTCCTTCGGCCGCTCCCTCACCGGTCCCCCCAAACCCAAGACCAAGTCTCCGCCTATGAGTGCGCCATCGTTTGATATATCGTGCATTAGACACCGACACTACATAATCTGCTAATTAACAATTATATTAATATTATTAATTAAAACTTCGACAATTAGTCCGGAAGGTTCTTCTGTATAGAACGACGTATATTAAATACATGTGAATGTAAAAGCTTTTCTAGAGAGACCAACGGCCTTGACTCTGCTCGTTACTCAATTAATTTATCGGATGAGATACTTCACAACTGTACCCCCCTCCCTTGTGTATGTCCGCTGAGTAGTTAAGAAGTCCTACTTCTGATCAAGGGTCTACAGTATATAGCCGTCGTAACTACTGTAAACAATCAGATCATCATTATGCTCATAATGTGTGCGTATGTGTGTGTTTGGGTGTGTGTATGTGTGTTTGTGTCCAAGCCAGATCTGCTTTTGAAATCTTGTTGAAGCATTTCATTACTTCAAGTCACTTGAAATAACATTGTTTTTCAATATATATATTCGGATATATAATTACACTGTTTTGGGGTGCTCGATAGTGGTTTGCGTGGTCGATTGTCAATCGAGAGGTCGGGGTTCAAATCCCCACTAGGGCAAAAATTTGGTCTGAGACTTCTCTCCACCTGCGCCCGTAGCAAACTCAGCTATAATGAGTACACTGACCGTACACTGTTGGTGGGAAGATGAGACAACGAGGAAGAGGACTGACCACCCGCCCTCATATGCCGAGGCTAAGAAAATGAAGTCGCTAACACTCAATACCCATGGCTGCCTCTCAAGCTAGCTCAAGGGCTACTCTGCTCTTAATGAGAAAAACGTTTTTAACAAGAATGCTTTATAATGCATAATTTCATGTAAACCAAAGCACGGTTATGCCGTTGAATAAATAAAGAATATACTTACTTACTTACTTACTTACTTCTTCTTACACTGTTTTAAAGTATTCAACTATAAGTAGACTATTCATGCATGTATTTAGTATGAGTCATACGTTGAATTGCGTTTGCAGACTTAAACAAGAGCGTTGCCTTGGAGGACCTGCGCGACTCCGTTCGCCAGCAGGATGAGGATAAGGTGGAGAAGGCGATCGAAAGATGTCGCGATGCTGGCCTACAGGACAACGACAAGGTCAAGGAGGCTGGAGAGATACATCTGCCGGTCATCAGCGCCAGAAACAGTAAGCAACATCCGTTGCATCATAATTAGTGACATCATCATTAATGGGCCTAGTGGCATTCACTATCGAGCTGACAAAAAAATCTGTATACATAGGCTACCGGTACTGAACTCCTTCATTCATTCATTCATTCATTCATTCTTGCAGAACGATTTCCGCGACCAGCCAAACCTTAGGCGGGGCAACAATACGCTGGGAAACGGAAAAACTATCTCACTTCTCATCCTAGGCTTCGTTCTCGTTATGTCTCTGTCTCTCTCTTCCTTCCCTCTCTTCCTCCCTCTGTCTCTGTCTACCCTTGTCTATCCATATCCTCTATCTACCTCTCTCTGCTTATGTTTTCCCATCTCTATCCAACCATCCATCCACCCAGTTATTGATGTCCGTATCTCCGTTCCTCCTGTCTTTTTCTCTGTTTCTACCTCCGTCTCAGCCTCTGTTCGTCTGTAGTAGCTATAGGTGGGTCGGTAGTTTTCTAAACCTCCGCTTTAGTCAGTCTGTGTATGTCGCTCTTCTCTCTGTCTCTACCTCAATCTCATGCTGTCCCTCAAGCACAGCTCACGATAGATAATTCAGCTGAGGCGCAAACATGCAATTCAACAACAGAACTCCACCTTCTTTTTGTTGTATAATAGGGCTGAGAAAAGCCTGCAAAGAAATGAAAGACAAAGGCGACGACGACGGAGTAATAGCCGAGCTGAAATCGATCAAAAAGGACGGTCTATCTGCATACCTCCAGATGGAAGTACGCGATGCGAAGAACCTTCTGGAACGTCATCAGAAAAGCAAGCACAAGGAGAAACCGAGGGCAGTGTCCCTGGCCATGGACACCAAGACCGTGGCTGAGATCAGACGATATCAGAATCCGCCGGAAGTCCTACGTAGAGTCATCCAGGGGGCGCTGCTGCTTGTGGGAGAGGACGAGGACATGACAGATGTGAGTACAGATCTATCGGTGTTCTTTAATATGACAGATTTTAAGTCCCTGGCCTATTGGTTTAGGTTTAACAAGACAGGTAAGTCCAGATCTATTGGTGTATGGCATCACACACATATATATATTATATATATATATATATATATATATATATATATTACATTATGCACACAATGCACACACAATGCACACATGCATGCACACAAATGCACACATAATGTACACATAATGCACACATAATGCACACAAAATGCACAAAAAATGCACACATAATGCACACAAAATGCACACATAATGCACACATAATGCACACATAATGCACACATAATGCACACATAATGCACACAAAATGCACACAAAATGCACACAAAATGCACACAAAATGCACACATAAAGCACACATAAAGCACACATAATGCACACATAATGCACACATAAAGCAAACATAATGCACACATAATGCACACAAAATGCATACATAATGCACATAAAATGCACATAAAATGCACACATAATGCACACATAATGCACACATAATGCACACATAATGCACACATAATGCACACAAAATGCACACAAAATGCACACATAATGCACACATAATGCACACACATAATGCACACATAATGCACACATAATGCACACAAAAAGCACACATAATGCACACATAATGCACACAAAATGCACACAAAATGCACACATAATGCACACATAATGCACACATACATAATGCACATAATGCACACATAATGCACACATAATGCACACATAATGCACACAAAATGCACACAAAATGCACACAAAATGCACACATAATGCATACATAATGCACACATAATGCACACATAATGCACACAAAATCCACACATAATGCACACATAATGCACACATAATGCACACAAAATGCACACAAAATGCACACATAAAAGCACACATAATGCACACATAATGCACACATAATGCACACATAATGCACACATAATGCACACAAAATGCATACATAATGCACATAAAATGCACACATAATGCACACATAATGCACACATAATGCACACATAATGCACCTATAATGCACACATAATGCATACATAATGCACACAAAATGCACACATAAAGCACACATAATGCACACATAATGCACACATAATGCACACAAAAATGCACACATAAAGCACACATAATGCACACATAATGCACACATAATGCACACATAATGCACACATAATGCATACATAATGCACACATAATGCACACATAAAGCACACATAATGCACACATAATGCACACAAAATTTGTACATAATGCACATAAAATGCACACATAAAATGCACACATAATGCACACAAAATGCATACATAATGCACACATAATGCACACATAATGCACACATAATGCACACAAAATCCACACATAATGCACACATAATGCACACATAATGCACACAAAATGCACACAAAATGCACACATAAAGCACACATAATGCACACATAATGCACACATAATGCACACAAAAATGCATACATAATGCACATAAAATGCACACATAATGCACACATAATGCACACATAATGCACACATAATGCACACATAATGCACACATAATGCACACATAATGCACACAAAATGCATACATAATGCACATAAAATGCACACATAATGCACACATAATGCACATAAAATGCACACATAATGCACACATAATGCACACAAAATGCACATAAAATGCACATAAAATGCACACAAAATGCACACAAAATGCACACAATGCATACATAATGCACACATAATGCACACATAATGCACACATAATGCACACATAATGCACACATAATGCACACAAAATGCATACATAATGCACATAAAATGCACACATAATGCACACATAATGCACATAAAATGCACACATAATGAACACATAATGCACACATAATGCACACAAAATGCATACATAATGCACACATAATGCACACATAATGCACACAAAATGCACACAAAAATACACACATAAAGCACACATAATGCACACATAATGCACACATAATGCACACAAAATGCATACATAATGCACATAAAATGCACACATAATGCACACGTAATGCACACATAATGCACACACACAAAATACATAAAACACATACATAAAACACACATAATATACGCGCGCACGCAAACACACACAATATAGGGAATGTAATCCCGGGATCCCGAATCCCGGAACCTTTTCAAATCCCGAGATCCCGGGATTGGCAAACATGGAATCCCGTATTTCCGGGATTACAAAAATCGGATTATTTCATTAAAATTACATGATGCACAGTCTAATTCTTCGTTGGGCGATAGACGCTAATACGACAGATAATTAGCAGAGACCCTAGTAAGACTACAGACGTAGGCATAGGCGGAGACTTGGTCTTGGCTTTGGGGGGGACTGGCGAAGGAGCGGCCGAAGGACGATCGGCGAGGCGCGCAGCGCCGAGCAGGGGGAGGGGTTTGGGGAGGGGGATGTGCCCCCTCCCCATGTAAAATTTTTTGAATTTCGACACTGTAATGGTAGCATTTTAAGCTGTCATCTGAACAAAATTGATCTATAATTTGAGTGCTGATAGGAACCAGCTGTCACTCGTAGCTTACATGTAGTTTGAGTCGTGTTTGAGTTTGGGAGGGGTTTGGGGAGGGATGTGACCCCTCCCCTAGAGGGACGTCATTTCAGTTTTTTTTCAGGGGGCAAGAAAATTTTTCGGGGCAAACTTGGCCAGCTTGTTAAGTTTTGCATTTAGTCTTCAATCACAGATGCAAATGGAATTATGAAGACTCATATTAAAGAAAAACTTTGGAAGCCTCCACACCACTGTCACAATAAGAATACGATCATGCTTAAACAACTTAATAGGCTTATTTGCTCAACAAAGGAGCATTCCTGGTCCTTTTTTCTGCAAAATTTCTTATGACAATTCAAAATAAATCAATTGTTCAGGCAATATTAGACTCAATTAATGCTCAACAAAGCCAAATCCACAAGACATTAATGAGACATTATAGACCTTAAAAATTCTTAATCACCTTGAGTTGCAGAGGCTAGTGTTGATGGAGTTGTCAACAGTATATGTAAGCTGACACATACATTTGGAAATTGCTTTGAAGGATTGCACTGCGTTAAAAAGTCCAACAGGTCCAGTGGTGTTAAATGGGTACATTCAAAATTTCCCTTATGTACAGAGGGTAAACGATGAATTTCTGTTATTGAGGTCAGCAGGATATTGCTTTGCTGAAGCTAAAGCTTTTTCTGCCAACTCACTTGCAGAAGTGGTTAGATATTTCCACAAGAAATGAAACCTTTCTGCCAAATTTGATTAAATATGCATAACATAGGAAAACTTTGACTGTGAAATAAGTTCTATAATGTAAGACTGATGAATAGCAAATTAGCTTACCTTCACAGTAGTCAGTTTATTATTGATATTTACATCTACACCTACATGTAGGCCCTATGTATCATCTATAAGAGTTCTATCCATTAGCCGCATCACCCGATCCAAACAAAACGTGCAGAGAATGACACTCCAAACTGTATATAATATACCAATGGGACAATCTGTGTGACTGAAAGGTTTTGGCTTAGGCAAGGGTTCCTGGCTAGAAATTTGATATAGGTCTACTGCAAAACCTGGTTTCATGCATGAGAGCCAGAATGTGGGTGGGAGGCTAGTTGATGAGAGATATCTTCCTGATGGTGAAGCTGCATGGGAATGTTGGAAAAGGGTCATATAAGGTGAGTATAATGAAAGAAAGCATGAACATTAGCATTGACCTACATCATGTAGAGGCTATCAGGGGCTATCAATCTTACAACTATGCCGTTGACCGGTACCTCTGTGAGCTCTCTCGGCTAGTCGCCTTTGACAGGCAACTCTGTGTGTTCTCTCGGCCAGTCGGTATATGAGATAATCTGTGTGACTGAAAGGCTGGATTGCCTGTTCGTCTCCAGTTAC
>JACEVL010000006.1:2064779-2235526 GCA_020284085.1 Aporrectodea caliginosa | reverse complement strand
AAAGTTTTTCCCTTTTTTGGGGCAAAGGAAAATTTTTCTCAGGTAGTGTGATTTTGGTAGGTCCATTGAAGAAAAAAAAAACCCTGAAGTTGGGGAAAAAGTTTAACAAAATTATTTTATTTTTTTTAATATTAATTTTATTTTTTTTTTTTAAAATTTTTATTTTTTAAAAAAGAAACCAATTTTTTTTTTGTTGTGCCTTATAAAAATTTTTACCTTAATATAAATTCCCTAAGATTTAATTGTTTAAAGGAATTAAATTAAATTTTTAATTTTTTTTTTTTTTTAAACCCTTTTTAATAACCCTCAATCTTGCCCTTAAAAATTATTAATTTTTATTAAATTATTTTTAGATTTTAATTTTTTAATTGCATTAAAATTTTTGTCACCAAAATTTTTTTTCTTTTGGCCAACCCCAAAGGGGAACCAATTTTAAACATATAAATTATCAATTTTTAAAAATTTTTAAAATGTTTTAAAAATTTAAATTGAAAAAAATTTTTTAAAATTTTTTTTTCCTTTCTTAAAAATTTTAAACAAAATTTTAAATTTTGCCCAACCCCCTTTTTAACAGACTTAACAAATTCAGTAAATAATTTTTAAAGGGTTTGGGCCGAAAAGATGTGAAACTTTAGCCAAAAGTTTACTTTTTTAACCAAGGCCCAAACCAAACCCAAAAAGGCCCTTTTTTCCTTTTAAAAATTGCCCATTTTTATTCAAAAAAATTTCTATTATAAATGAAAAAAATTTTTCCCAATTCCCTTTCCCTTTTTTTGGGGTTAAAAATTAAAATTTAAAAATTTTCAAATCACGGGTACAAATTAAAAAATTTTAAACATAAAAACATAAAAAAACAACTTTAACGTAAAAAATCTTTAAAAATTTTAAATGCCTTTTTATTTAAACCCCAATAAAAATTTATCTGGAACCCAAGTTTCCCTTGCAAATTTCAGAAAAAGAAAGGTTGGAATCTGTAAAATTTCTTTGATAAATTTTTTTTAATTTTTTTAACCCAAAAAATAGCAATTCTTTTTTTTCCCCTTCTTTCTGGGGTTTTCTTTTTTAATTAAAATTTAAAATTCTACCCCTTTTTCCCCATTTGAAAACGTTCCAAAAAACCAACCACAGCCCAAAAAAAATTTTCCCACCTTAAAAACCAAAGATAAAATTTCTTTAATTTAAAAAAATGTTTGAGTCTTTTTCATTAAATAATCATCTAAAAGGGTTTTTGTAAATAATTTTCCCAAATCTTAAAAATCAAAATGTCATTAAAAAAAACCCAGAAAATTCTTTTTTTGGCTTTTTTCCGGGGTTTTCTTTAAAAATTTCTTCCGGGATTTTAAATCTTCCAAAAACCCACGAGTAAACTTTACCCCCATTTAAAAAAATTTTTTTTTAAAAATTGATCAGTTTTTGCTTAAAAGGACAAATCCGAAAAGAATTTTCCCGACAATCAAAAATGGAATCACTTTTGGGTTTCCAAAAACTTTTGGCAAAACCCATTTTTTTAAAAAATGGTTTTTTGGGAATTTTAAAACCCAAAAGGGAAACCCGATTTAAATGTACAGTCCAGGAATTTCCAAAACCGTTTTCCCTTTTTTCTTAAACCGGGAAAAGCCCTTTAAACTTCGCTCAAAAATGAGTAATTTTTTTAAGGCCAAAAATTTTTTTTACAAATTCCGGTTTATTTAAAATTTTCCCAGTAACCCAAATGTACTTAGTCCAGGCTTTTCAGAAAACCGTTTCAAAATTTTTTAAAAGGACTTCCACCCCAAAGGGGTTTTTTGTTGGGAAATTTTTAAATTTTGCTTAATTCTGTTTTCTGGTTGGATTCCAACATGAGGTGGTAAATTAATTTCTCTTGTCCAACTTTCTTTTAAAATTGCCAATGGTCCACGCGGAATCTTTCCATACACCAACATATAAGGAGCAATTCCAGTAGTTGCATTCGGTACTTCTCGTAATGCCCACACTGTAAACGGAATTACTTTGTGCCATTGCCTTGGATTGTCAACAATTACATGATGGATCATTTTCTTTGAATGTTTGGTTCCATCTTTCTACTAATCCAGCTGCCTCTGGATGACCTGGCGTGTCAAATCTTGGACTATACCCCATTAAATTCAGAAATTCTCTTGTCAGACTCGCAGTAAAATTTGTTCCTTGGTCACTTGTGATCACTGAAGGTACACCAACGTTCATGAACAACTCCATCAAAGCATCACATACAGCCTTCGCAGTTAATGATTTCAACAGAAACACTGTAGGCCATCTTGTGCAAGAATCGACAATACATAAACAGTACTTATGACCTGCAGCAGATGCTGGCTCGATTGGTCCTACACAATCCACCGTAATTCTTCTAAACGCCACATCTTCTCTTGAAATTGGAGTGATAGGAACCCTGTCCATCACCAAACTTCTTGCCTTTAACTGACATTTCTCACATGATTTGCAAAATTTCACTATATCTCTTCTCATCTTTGGCCACGTAAAAGACAACTTTATTCGTTCTCTAGTTTTCTCTTCTCCAAGATGTCCTCCAAATACTGATTCGTGAGCCAACTCCATCACTTTCATTCGTCGCTCTTTTGGTAACACCACTTGATATATCGTTTGCTCTAATATTCGATATCTCTTGTACAGTAAGCCATTTACCACGCAGAATTCAGATTCTTTATCTGGCGCAAAATTCCACCATGCTTTCAATGATTCATCTTGTCTCTGCTGTTCTTCGAATTTCTTTGCGTCTGCAATCTGCATCTGTTGTTCTTCATCTTTCTCGTCTTCTTCAAACAAATCTGCTATCTCCACATCACATTCATTATCCTCTTTCGTTTCATTTAGATTACCATTCTTGCATGCAGCCATCTCTTGTTCACTCATCTCTGCTGTTATACCGTCTTGCATTAAACTTTGTTGATCATCGCTTTCGTTTTCCTCTTCACTTGAACTTTCAGTTTCACTTTCCTTCGACTTCTATCACTTTCTTTCGCTGACTCTGCAATCTCGTCGTTACATTCGCTTGCACATCTCCTTGTATCATTTTCACTTGTGGCACGGCTTTAAGTTCTGCAATGATTTCTGGATGCAACAAGAATCTTTCTGTGCTTCCCATTTTGCAATACTAGCACACATCAATGTCACATAAGGTGTAAGTGAACATTTGACTTTATGCGGAATTACCTCTTCTTCCACATCGTTACAACACAGCCTTACATCAAACTTTCACCAACTTTGCAGGAATGGCATCTCCTGCCACGCATTGTAAGTTCACTTTTCCAATCTGCTCCACCTTCATGCCTTCCAGTAATTCTTCACTAATCACCGGAACCTCTGCTCCAGAATCAATCAGTGCTTTTTACTTTTATTGGTTCTTTTCCCTGCTGTTCCACGAATCTCTACCTCGACGTACTGCAATAACACTTTCTTTAATGTTGTACTTTCATCTCTTCCAGCCATTTCTTTCTGCATTCCATTGTGCAATAGAATTTCTTTCTGAATATCAGGTGAAAGGTGACATTTCATCACTGACTTTACTTCAGTTTCATTGTTCTGATGTTCTGTGGCTTGACTTTCTGAATTGTCAACCACTTGAATTCGATTCACCCTCGAATTTTCTTGTTTTCCGCCATAATTTGAGGTTGTAACCGGAACTGGACAGAATTTCATCAAATGTCTGTCTGATCCACAGTTGTGACAACGTTTCACCACTGCACCACGTTGTTCAATGCTTTCTTTTCTCTTATATGGAGTAAACGATGCATTGCCTTCTCTCGCGACAAACCTTGGTGGTGATTTGTTATATACCTGACGTTGTCTGGTCATCATCGACTCTCTATTCTCATGAACAACCGGAGAATTTGGTTTCACTTCTGCACCTCTGAACTGATTTCCTGTTTCTTGATTGCTCTTCCAATGAAAACCAAAATTTGGAGTGAACTGTTGATTTCTTTTTACATTGGGTACAAAATCAAAACTTGTCTTATTCGGAATTGCCAAACCAATTCGATTATTAACATGAATGTCTGCTAGGTCTGCCACAACACTAGCTTCGTAACAATCAGTTCCTTCCTTCGACAATACAAACTGTAGTGGACCTGGTGGTAGTGATTCTTTCAACTTATCCGCCACTAATAAATCAAACAGCTTCTCAAAATTCTTTTCCACTTTGCGACTTTTCACATAATAGTTCAGCAAGTTCTTCAGCCTAGCTGTAAACATTGTATACGTTTCTTCAGCTGTCTTCTTCGCATCAATAAACTTCGATCTGTACTCTCTCGGTGTCAACTTGAATTCTTTTAACAAGTGCTGTTTCACGACTTGATAATCGTCTAAATCATCGAATGACAATCTGTTTAGAACAGTTCTAGCTTTCGGAGTCATCAATGGCAATAGTAACTTCACCCAGAATTGTTCTTGCACGTTGAAACTACGAAACGCATTCTCAACCGTTTCGAAATATAATGGCACCTCCATCATATCGTTTGGCATTTTAGGTAACACGTGTTTCATGGCATCACCAATTTTCTTTATTTTCGAAACCATCGTTTCACTTTCTTCCTGTTTCCTTTTCTGTTCTTCTCGTTCTTCTTCTCTTCTTTGCTCTTGAGCTTCTCTATTTCGCTTCTCCTCTTTGAGTTGTGCTTCTTTTAATGCTATTTTTGTTGTTCCAACTTTAAACGTTCTTGTCTTTCCTCTTCCGCCTTCTCCATACTTTCTTTCTGTAATTTCAGTTCTTCTTGTCTAACCTGTTCTGCTCGCTCCAACTCTGAAATTCGCACTTTTTCCTTTTCTTCTTCACGTAGTCTCTTCTCTTCAATCTGTTGCTGACGTATCTCTTCGTCACTTTTCCGCGCCTTTTCAAATTCAATCATCTGCTCTAATCTTCTCCTTTCAGCATCTTCTCTATCTTTTCTCAATTGCTCTAATTGAATTTCAAATTGCTGCCTTTGCAATTCTTCTTTCTCTCTTTGAAGACGTAATTCTTCCTGTCGTGCATTTTCTGCTTTCTCTTCTTTTTTTCTCTCTGAAGACGTTCTGCCTTCTCTTCCTTTTCTCTCTGAAGACGTTCTGCCTTCTCTTCCTTTTCTCTCTGAAGACGTAATTCTTCCTGTCGCATTTCTTTCTCTTCTTGTCTCCGTTTCTCCTCTCTTTCTTTCTCTTCTTGTCTTCGTTCTCCTTCTTTCTTTCTCTTCTTGTCTTCGTTTCTCCTCTCTTTCTTCTTTCATCATCATCCACTGCATCATCATCTCCATAGACATAAGTCCAGGCGGTTTTTCAATAACCTTTTCCACAATACCGCCGACAGCACCTTCTTCTTCTGCTTCTTCCTTAAGCCAGACTTCAGCTAGCGCTTCTAACATGTCCTCACGTGACATATCTTTCAGTTTCTCTTCTTCAAAACCAGCCTTCAACAAGCGCTGTTTTAATCTTTCAGAAGACATCTTCTTCAGTTCTGCTTGTTTTTTGACACTTAATTTCTCCATCTTACTTCTTTACTTCAGTGCTGTCCTTTCTGGAAAACACCAGTTTTCTTTTGTGTTTGAAGTATTGGGAATTGTTCTTTGTTTGATAACAACCAACTTTTATACCTTTGTCGTTGAGGCTTTCGTTGTCGTAGATTTACCAATGATTTGAATGCATATTCACCAGTCGACGTTGTTTCGAATCCCAGACGTTGTTTCGAATCCCAGACGTTGTTTCGAATCCCAGACGTTGTTTCGAATTCCACCGCTGCTGCCACCAAATATGTCACCAACTCTTTTCTTCTTAGTTGTGACCTACCTCAAGAACTTTCCTTATCTCTACATATAAATTGCTCAACGACTTCTAACTGTTTTAAGAATTAAATTGACACAGTTCTTTGAATGTTTCTTTCTTTCTTCAAACACAGTTTAATAACAACTCAACTCTTGCCTTACAACAACTGTACTACACTGTATAGTTCAAATTCACTGTCATCCGCAGTTTCTAAGTTTGGCGCGCTAACTGCACGTGTAGAGAATCTATCGTCAGCCAAAGTTTAGGCTACTTTAGGCCAAGCGCCCACGAGCCGACAGCGCAACTAAGGCCTAAGACTAAAACGCTTAACAATCGATACACATTATATATATATATATATATATATCAACCTAAGGAACACCTGTGCTCATTATATATGCAAAAACATTAGTTCACAATTATTATTATTATTATTATTATTATTATTATTATTATTATTATTATTATTATTATTATTATTATTATTATTATTATTACTATTATTATTACTATTATTATTATCATTAACATTATTATTATAATTATTATTATTATTATTATTATTTTAAAATTATTATTATTATTATTATTATTATTATTATTATTATCATTGTCATTGTCATTGTCATTGTTATTGTTATCATGATCATGATCATGATCATCATCATGATCATCATCATCATCATCATATTTAATGCGCGCAGGCACATAAAAATGCCACCAGTTGAGGAGCAGTTAGGTATTTTTTTTGCTTTTAACGGTAATGAGTAGTAAGTTTTGAGGTCTTCCTTGAAAAAGAAAGATTTTGAGCAGCGGATTATTCTTTTTAATTATTATATTCTCTTATTATCGTTGAGGTTGACACACGGCAACAACGGACATAAAGGAGGTTATCCCTCAAGTTGGTACACGATAAACTGACGATGGCAGTAGATACCGGTTAGATGGTCTCTGATATGGCCATCAGACCCAGGGCAGTTGAATAACTAAGATCACTTCTTGAGAATACCTGCCTGCTTTCATAATTATAGCAGCACTGAAGAGCGCTTTAGAGTTTCAGAGTAATCTGAGTTTGATTACGCGTCTTCCTTTCAAGATATCATCATTGTCAGCTTTGTGACGGCGTGAATGATAATTTCTAATCGTTTTCAACCGATGAGGCTATAGGCCTAAACGATAAAAGTTCTGAGGATATTGGTATGCATGCAGTTATCGTGCTTGCACCTTCAATTAAAGTGCTATATTATGAGGACCGATTCTAACTTTCGGACAGATGTCGAGAAGATAAAGCAGTGAGCAAATAATATACTACTGTGGCTAAACTAAAAGTATGTTTGCTATAAGCAGATACTATTTGTGGTACTCTCATAAAAGTACAATGTCGGCTCTAAGTAGATACCGGTACTAATGCTTTGATCACGCTTGCAGACGCAAACTATTTAGCGCATAACGCACATTCATTTTAACCTGCTATGAGACAGTTGTTTAAAATTACTTTATAAGGTCAAAATAGTTTCTGACTGAAGGTCACACAGACTGTGCAATGTTACAATACAGTTGATCGTAACGTATCCATAGATTTATATAACGCTTCTCTCAGAATAACTATTCAGCACGAAAACCCCGGGGGGAAAAGAAACGTCTTTAAAGAAAGAGAGACCAAAGTGGAAAAACCAGTCATTTAATGTCCATAATCGACTTAGTGTATGCTGTCTCGAGACTTTATTTGGAAGAGAATCCTTTCTGTGTCCTGTTTATGGTCCGCATCCTTTACACATGAACAGACAAACACGTGCTTGCGCGAGATTTAGAACTATAGCGACAGACAGGGGGCAGCGATAGAGAGACAGAGAGACAGAGAGTGTTAAACAGAGAGATAGACAGACAGACAGACAGACAGATATCTACACGCCCTCCAACACTTACCCCTGTAAACGTAAGCTGGCTAGCGTTGAAAAGCAACAGTCCTATGCGCGTGAAACAGGCGCGAAGACTAATTGATGCTTAAAATTAATCTCTTCCTATAATAGCGAACAGTCGGCCGCGCCAGCTGCTCATTGCTCCATCTATTGGCGGTCCGTGCACGCAGGCGCAGTGCGCATGTTCCGTCTGCAGTTTGTACGACAGGATCGTTGCTTGTGTCAGAGGTAAGGATGCATTTATCCACTCTTATCCGTTACGATCGTTTACTGAATGAGATTTACAGACTGACATAGCGTAACCGAAAGGTTAAGCGTTTGCCTTGTGTGTTGGTTCGATCCTTCCGCGAAACGGCGTTGTTGCGAAAGACCTTGGGTAAGTCCTTGACGCAGAATTGTTTAGCGAGATAGACTGACTCCTTGTCAAACTCTTATCGACTACTTGCATGACTACTGCAAGTATGTTTGCATTGACTACTGCAAGTATGTTTGCAATAATAATCTTTCTTTTAAGGCCACCTTTAATCTTCTTCTTTAATCAGTAATTTGGTGTCCCTAGTTAGCGGGATTTCTTTTATCCCTTTAGGGCCTCCTTTTTGTAGCCAATTTGCAATATGTTCACCTGATTATTCTGTTTCTTTGGTAGCAAATAAACATTTTGATTGATTGATTGATTGATTTGATTGTGTTTTCGGTGCGTATGTAATTGATGTCTTGTGCAAAGATCTACATAGTAAGACAATTTAAGTAAACTTACTCAATCGCTCGTTTCTGACACGCCTCTTGCGACGATTCTGAAATTATTCAAAGCATCTGTCACTGATAAATGACTGTAAAATGACTACACGGCAGCTAGCATTGTGCAGCACAGGCGTCTACGATTGCTACTCTCAAGTGGCGCAAAGAACGCGGCTTTGTAAGTCTAGAGGGCAGAACCGTAAACGGTAAACCCGTTGCCGTCTAACTTTATTTAACATGTGCCAGTAAAAGATAGACTATATACCGGTCAAGGTAACGCGATACCGGTATAGATGCAAAACGAATCTTTGCATCTGTGCGTGACGTCCAGGTAAAGCATTGACCACTTTGGAGCTTAGAACACCTCTGAATAGACAATATTGGTAGGCCTATTCATTTTGAATAAGCACTGTACTTAACTGTGCTTCATTACTACTGTAGTGGTAATTATATACATTGGCGGAAATTATATTGTTCAATAATAGCCCATAATTAAATTGTCATTTCACGCTATAATTGCCCTCTTTTGGTTGACATTGAATCATTAGCACATTTTGTAGTAGGAACAGCACTTGAATGTACCCAAGGAGCAATTTATGTCAATTTTCATAGAGTGGTATGTTTATGTTAATTTTTGACAAAGCGTGGTAGCATGAGACATGTTTTTATCAAAGACATAGACAGTTGTTTTCCTTCTGATTCCATTGTTCTCAACGAATAATCATGGTTGCGTCAAACACGATTTCGAAATTTTCGCATGCTATCTTCTGTAAACTGTTGCAGATTCCTTCAAACATTTTGTAAAGAACGAGAAGCGGAGAATAACCAGCAGCATGAACAGTTCTGAAAGCACCAGCATGTCCGAATTTTCGGAATACATCGAGAACTCAACTACCACGAAAGTCAACGATTGTTCATCTGACCCCTTTATGGTCTACTACGAATTTGGGGCAAACATTTATTTCTATGGACTCTCAATCATCATACCGTTTGGACTGATCGGCAACATCTTCTCAATTTGCGTCTTTGTCTTATCGGCGATGCTCCGGCGTACCACCACAGGACAGTACCTTATCGCTCTCGCGGTTGCCGATAGCTCGGTTCTTATTGGGGACGCGATACGTTGGCTGGCAACCCGTCGATACAACACTCCATACTACTACTTCCCACAGTATCTGGGACTCAACTTCTTCGACTATTCTAACGCCGCGTGTTGGATCACCAACTTCGTTCGCTACGGCGGAAATCTGTGGTCGGTGTGGCTAACGATTGCGATTTCCGTGGAACGACTGATTGCTGTGGCTTTACCTCTCAAGATCGGTCATCTGTCAACGCCGAGGAGAACGAGGATCATGATCGCATGCATTGGCATCGTCAGCTTCGTCCTCGCGTCCTTCCCCTTCTGGACTGTGCACGCCACTATTCATCCAACGTGCGGCGTTGATATGCCACACTGCAGAATTTACGACTATAAGACATACGAATTGTGGAACACGGCTGTCGTCAAGTTCTGTACGCTTCTGATTCCCGGAATTCTTATCGTCATCATCACCATTGCCATCATTGCGCTGCTCTACCGCGCTCGGAATCAGAGAAAGGCTCAGCTGAACGCGTCACACCGGAAACAACGCGAAGGCATCGCTAGACTAGAAGTTTCTATGGAGACCCAGCTGACCCTTATGCTCGTGGCCGTTTGCGTCTCAACGATAGCCCTCAGGGCTCCCTACACGATCGCTTACTACTTTCGCACCAGCAGTTAGAAGCAATCCGACCCGGTAACGAACACGCAGACGTTCGTGGCTTACAAAGTTACGGATATGGTGAACACTGTTAACTACGCCATCAACTTTGTTCTCTACTGCTTGTGTGGGAGTTCGTTCAGAGGAGAAGCGAGAAAGATCTTCTGCAGAGCAAAGAGAAAGACCAACAGAGGTTCTTCGCTTGTAACAGAGGAGATCTGTCTGAATGATATGCAAAGAAAGTCTGCAGGCAACATTTCGATAGCAGAGCAAGATCGCTGACGAAACGCAGGCTGCAGCAGTAACGGTTGATGTATAGACGTAGTCTCTAAGAAGGCATTCGTTTCAGACACTCCTCACAAAATAAACCACTTTGATTCATGTTTCATGTTTATAATTAATTGATGACAGTAATGCTTTGGCTCTGTTTATCTCAACAAGGTCATCCATATGTGCCTAAAGAACACGAATTCGGAGTTCTGTTAATATGTTGTGCCATGTAACAAATCGTAAATATTTGACACGTGCTGCAACAAATACTGTTCTGCTATTAACCCGTGCCAAACGCATGAATAGAAAGCAACTGCCAGAAGATGTAGCCAGAGCGGTACAACGTGGTTTAGACCCGTGCGGGTTTTTAAAATGCGCCGCATATATATCTAAATATATAAGTACTTACAGTACATACATACCGAAATGCACTGTAGGTACATACACACGCCTACTTACATACATACATGTTTATACATGTATTCATACATGCACACATACTTGCTTACGTACATACTTGCACTTTACTTACATACATACATACAACATACTTAGATACACGCTTACATACTTACATACAATAATACAATAGGTTTTGTTGTTGTTCCCTGAGACCATCTTCAATGTTTTATGTGCTTTAAATTGTCGCAAAGCTAACACACGACGCAACGTTTGTAATATAGATGTCCAAATTCGTTCGTGTTTGCGTGTGTTTAAATGACTTGGGAATCCAAAGTAAAAGTAGGGATGCGGCCGAGGCCTCAGTCCCTCATGTCTCGCAAAAAACCTCAATCCTTTCATAGCGTCAAATTCAGTTATCGGTTTGGCAAACTATGTTTCCGCTTGAAAGTAAAACATTTTTTAATATTAGTCAAACGTATTAACTGTTTCCGATTGTATACCTGCATATCTACCTCAACTGAACACTGTCTGTCTCAATGCTGAAGATAAAATACGAAAGGCTTTCTGCAGCTTTTCCGATTTATTCCAACCACCTGCTGTGCTAACTGCTGAGACCACTGAGACGGGCCTTGTTTTCCTTTTCAAATACCTGCCATATAATGTACTTTGAGGATGTTTTACTGAACACTGTGTCATACAAGATGAAAAGCACTGATGAAAGGTCAAGACGATTTGTGAGTCGACCACGAAAACCGCAGTCAACGAGACCAACAGAAGGGACCAACCTGCACTCGACTGACTGATTGGCTGGGAAGGGCTTTCACTCGACGGTCTCGGTGGAAAACCCTGGATATATACTACCACAAAAACCGCTTAGTAGACAAGCAGTACGATAGAACTGTCGAGTGTTCAGAGTTTGTTGTCACCATTGATGTACACGGTTTGTGATTGCAATAAGCGACATTAACTTCTGCTGGGTATCTTCGATCGTCAATAGCCTCTGGGCCCGTGACCGGGTCATGGCCTAGGCACGAGCAACCTTCATGCCGACCTCATCGTGGGCAGCAGCGACAAACTAATCGCGCCTCACTAAGTTACACATGTACACCAGTGTGATTTTCGTTAACGATAACGATAACGAAAATGTTCGTTAACGAAAATAAAATGATTTCGTTAACGATAACTATAACTATAACTAAAAATATCATTAACTATAACTATAACTATAACGAAAATAACACTAACGAAAATTCATCTTTATTTTCGTTAATACAAAAAATAAAAATAGGAAGTGCAATATGGACGATACGACATAAATGAGAACGAAAAATGCGAAATTTTTATTGTGAAATTTGTCAGTTACTTTGGAAACTCGTGTATTGATGAAGCTGAATGTATCCATGCTTCAAAGGTTTTCATAGCTCTGAGTAAATTGTGAAACAGCGTATTAATACGCACAATTTTGCTTATAGACTTAATTATTGTAACTAAGTAGTAACTAAAATTAACTAAAATAAAAATCCATTAACTATAACTATAACTATAACTAAAAAATAATACTAACTATAACTATAACTATAACTAAAATAAAAAATCATTAACTATAACTATAACTATAACTAAAATAAAACCTGTAAGGAAAATCACACTGTGTACACTATACATGTATCAAGACAGTTAATAAAGCGTCTGTGATATACCATTTAAGAAAACTGTGCCTGCTTGTATGATCTGGCTTAATCCAGTCTGATCTGGTTTGATTAATGAGGAGCAATAATTAGGCATAGGGTTATTAAAACAAACGAGACAAGACTAGATTAAGCCAAACCAGATAAGACTGGATTAAACAAAACCAGATATGACTGTTTTAAGAAAAACCAGATGAGACTGGTTTAGGAAAACCAGATGAGAATGTATTCAGAAAAACCAGATAAGACTGTATTTAAGAAGAAACAGATAAGCGAAACTCGACAAGACTGGAGCAGATCAGCCTGGTTTATGCCATGCCAGATAAGACTGGATTAAGTCAAACCAGATCCACCTGGCTTAAGGAAGGCCAGATGAGACTGGTATAAGCAGAAGCAGATCAGCCTGGATTAAGCCAAATCAGTTCAAGTCGTGCTTTCATCAGTATAGTAGATGCCCAGCAAAACACAGTGGTCATCAAAGTATAGTGTAAAACTGTGTAACTTAGTGCACAAGTAACATCTATGGAATCCCATAAGCCTATAGCGTAACAAACTACATGTAGATCAGAGATGGGTACGATTAGCTAGAACTGCTAATCGATTAGAATTAGAATTAGCTCCTGAAATTTGCTAATCGATTAGAATTAGAATTAGCAAAAGGTTTTAGCTAATCGATTAGAATTAGAATGAGCAGCAGCTAATCGATTAGCAATTAGAATTAGATTTAGATAATCGATAGTTCGATACATATATTTGCTTCATGAATTTGTCAAATTGTAATCAGAGCACAAGTTACTACAGCAAGTTGTTGTAGCCTATTACAATATGTAAAACTGCACAACTGCTATGTGTGAGAACAGTCCAAAAGCCAGCAAGCAACACCACATCGGTCAATACATGCTACAATTATTGACATTGCTACTGCTTAAGTTCACTATTGCATTTTGCAATTAGCATGTCTTGAATCAGTGCATCACTTAGCCTACAGCGCCTAGCGTTTACGATATAGCCACAAAACTAAATACGCGTTCTATGGCAGCTGAGGTTGCAGGAACACAATGTCAATGATGCTGTAGATGAAGAACATGAAGACATGCAAATCTTTCAGTGTTGCATGAACAGAATCATGGTGTAAGAGTAGTACTATCTCTTAAACCATGAGCAGAATGGACAGATAACCATGAACAGATCATTGCAGGCTTGAAACAGCCTTCAGATAAATAAGTAAGTAAGGAATTCTTGAAAACTCAATATTAATAAACTCATTCTTAATGAATGCGTGCTTAGCTTAATTTTCACACATCTAATCGATCAGCTAATCGATTTTCGATTAGAATTAGCTGAAAATTGCTAATCGATTAGAATTAGAATTAGCATCAGATGACAGCTAATCGATTAGAATTAGAATTAGCTGTTTGTCTAATCGATTAGCTAATCGATTAGCATCTAATCGATTAGTTACCCATCTCTGATGTAGATGTCGTGTAATGTAACAAGACATTAATTTTATAAAGTGCCACTTCAGAGTCTCTCAGTAGCGCCTTTATGGAATCCTGACATATTATTCCAGGCCTTTTGAGAGGTAGGTCTATTTAGATGGCGCTATGTAAGTACTCGGTTATCTTAGATGCATGCAGACATACATACAACATAAGCTCTACATAATGCAATCAAAAGCAGATTGGCGCCTTTGAATTGCATCACATAACTGTGCTTATTGTAACAAATGTACTCACGTTTGTGAGAATTTTGACAAGTCTGTGAAACCTTTCGCTGACAGATGATAATCGTCTCACCTAGGTGGCGCTGCTTTCCTGTTCCTCGGTTGAGCTCAATTTCCCAGAGGTCACTCGAAGACGACGTTTGACGTGGGGTCACGACCCTGCTATGGATGGCGACCCTGCTATTAAAAATAGATGGCGACCCTGCCAGCGCCGCCGCTAGGATTTTAATTGTGTACGCACAATCAGCATGCGACCATGCGTATAGGCCGGGCCCACGAAAATATGTGGGGGGGGGATACGAAGAACGAGCGTCCGCACTTTTTTGAATTTCCACACTGTAATGGTAGCAG
The DNA here is from genome assembly GCA_020284085.1 of Aporrectodea caliginosa. Taxonomy (NCBI): domain Eukaryota; kingdom Metazoa; phylum Annelida; class Clitellata; order Crassiclitellata; family Lumbricidae; genus Aporrectodea; species Aporrectodea caliginosa. The sequence goes on along the minus strand of JACEVL010000006.1, from coordinate 2,220,933 downwards.
TTTTAGCAGTCATCTGAACAAAATTGCTCTATAAATTCAGTGGTGGTAGCTAAGATGTAGATTTGATTCGTTTTTTATTTTGACTGCAGACAATACTATAGTAGCAAACCAGACATTTATCGAAATTAATATAAAAGCTAGAAAATAAGTTCAATTTCCAAGAACGCCATCGGCCTAAGCCTTTTAGGTATAAACTATAAACATATCGTGGAGGGTAGGGAGGAAGAGAGCAAATGGAGGAAAGGGAGGAAGAGAGCGAAATGGAGGAAAGGGAGGAAGAGAGCGAAAGGGAGGAATAGAGAGAAATGGGGAAAAGAGAGGAAGAGAGCGAAATGGAGGAAAGGGAGGAAGAAAGAGAAATGGAGGAAAAGGAGGAAGAGAGCGAAATGGAGGAAAGGGAAGAAGAGAGCGAAAGGGAGGAAATGGAGGAAGAGAGCGAAATGGAGGAAAGGGAGGAAGAGAGCGAAAGGGAGGAAGAGAGCAAGTGGAGGGTAGGGAGGAAGAGAGCGAAATGGAGGAAAGGGAGGAAGAGAGCTAAATGGAGGAAAGGGAGGAAGAGAGCGAAATGGAGGAAAGGGAGGAAGAGAGCGAAGTGGAGGAAAGAGAGGAAGAGAGCGAAAGGGAGAAAGAGAGAGAAATGGGGAAAGGGAGGAAGAGAGCGAAAGGGAGGATGAGAGAGAAATGTGGGAAAGGGAGGAACAGAGCGAAATGGAGGAAAGGGAGGAACAGAGCGAAATGGAGGAAGAGAGAGAAATGGAGGAAAGGGAGGAAGAGAGCAGAAATGGAGAAAAGGGAGGAAGAGAGCGAAATGGTGGAAAGGGAAGAAGAGAGCGAAATGGAGGAAAGGGAGGAAGAGAGCGAAATGGAGGAAAGGAAGGAAGAGAGCGAAATGGAGGAAAGGGAGGAAGAGAGCGAAATGGAGGAAAGGGACGAACAGAGCGAAATGGAGGAAAGGGAGGAAGATAGCGAAAGGGAGGAAGAGAGAGAAATGTGGGAAAGGGAGGAACAGAGCGAAATGGAGGAAAGGGAGGAACAGAGCGAAATGGAGGAAAGGGAGGAAGAGAGCGAAAGGGAGGAAGAGAGCTAAATGGAGGAAAGGGAGGAACAGAGCGAAATAGAGGAAAGGGAGGAACAGAGCGAAATGGAGTAAAGGGAGGCAGAGAGCGAAAGGGAGGAAGAGAGCTAAATGGAGGAAAGGGAGGAACAGAGCGACATGGAGGTAAGGGAGGAAGAGAGCGAAAGGGAGAAGAGAGAGAAATGGGAAAAAGGGAGGAAGAGAGCGAAAGAGAGGAAAGGGAGGAAGAGAGCGAAAGGGAGGAAGAGAGAGAAATGGAGGAAAGGGAGGAAGAGAGCGAAATGGAGGAGAGGGAGGAAGAGAGCGAAAGGGAGAAAGAGAGCGAAATGGAGGAAAGGGAGGAAGAGAGCGAAATGGAGGAAGAGAGAGAAGTGGAGGAAAGGGAGGAAGAGAGCAGAAATGGAGGAAAGGGAGGAAGAGAGCGAAAGGGAGGAAGAGAGAGAAATGGAGAAAAGGGAGGAAGAGAGCGAACTGGAGGAAAGGGAGGAAGAGAGCGAAAAAGGAGGAAGAGAGAGAAAGAGAGGAAAGGGAGGAAGAGAGCGAAATGGAGAAAAGGGGTGGAAGAGAGCGAAATGGAGGAAAGGGAGGAAGAGAGCGAAAGGGAGGAAGAGAGCAGAAATGGAGGAAAGGGAGGAAGAGAGCGAAATGGAGGAAAGGGAGGAAGAGAGCGAAAGGGAGAAAGAGAGCGAAATGGAGGAAAGGGAGGAAGAGAGCGAAAGGGAGGAAGAGAGAGAAATGGAGGAAAGGGAGGAAGAGAGCGAAATGGAGGAAAGGGAGGAAGAGAGCGAAAGGGAGGAAGAGAGCGAAATGGAGGAAAGGGAGGAAGAGAGCGAAATGGAGGGTAAGGAGTAAGAGAGCGAAAAGGAGGAAGAGAGAGCGAAATGGAGGAAAGAGAGGAAGAGTGAGAAATGGAGGAAAGGGAGGAAGAGAGCGAAATGGAGGAAAGGGAAGAAGAGAACGAAATGGAGGAAAGGGAGGAAGAGAGCGAAATGGAGGAAAGGGAGGAAGAGAACGAAATGGAGGAAAGGGAGGAAGAGAGCGAAATGGAGGAAAGGGAGGAAGAGAGCGAAATGGAGGAAAGGGAGGAAGAGAGCAGAAATGGAGGAAAGGGAGGAAGAGAGCGAAATGGAGGAAAGGGAGGAAGAGAGCGAAATGGAGGAAAGGGAGGAAGAGAGCGAAACGGAGGAAAGGGAGGAGGTGCGAATGGAGGAAAGGGAGGAGGAGCAGATGGAGGAAAGGGAGGAGGTGCGAATGGAGGAAAGGGAGGGGGTGAGAATGGAGGAAAGGGAGGAGGTGTAAATGGAGGAAAGGGAAGAGGTGCGAATGGAGGAAAGGGAGGAGGTGATAATGGAGGAAAGGGAGGAGGTGCGAATGGAGAAAAGGGAGGAGGTGAGAATGGAGGAAAGGAGGAGGTGAGAATGGAGGAAAGGGAGGAGGTGCGAATGGAGGAAAGGGAGGAGGTGGGAATGGAGGAAAGGGAGGAGGTGAGAATGGAAGAAAGGGAGGAGGTGCGAATGGAGGAAAGGGAGGAGGTAATAATGGAGGAAAGGGAGGAGGTGCGAACGGAGGAAAGGGAGGAGGTGCGAATTAAGAGGAAAGGAAGGAGGTGAGAATGGAGGAAAGGGAGGAGGTGAGAATGGAGGAAAGGGAGGAGGTGCGAATGGAGGAAAGGGAGGAGGTGGGAATGGAGGAAAGGGAGGAGGTGAGAATGGAGGAAAGGGAGGAGGTGGGAATGGAGGAAAGGGAGGAGGTGCGAATGGAGGAAAGGGAGGAGGTGCGAATGGAGGGTAAGGAGGAAGGGAGAGTCAATACATGTGAAATCTTAACGTGTGAAATACCGTGTAAGTGACTGTCTCAGATTTGACTGTAATTTTTGCTATTTTATTGTTTGATCATTATGTTTGTACATCATATTGAAATTGTCAGAAGCCTATCGCCATGTATCTGCATTGGATCATCATCATCACCACCACCATCATCAGTTTCTGACGCCAGCCATTTGGCGGCAATGGGTACAAATAAATTATCTCCTTTAAATGTCGAAACCATCGGAGTCTTCTTTGAACGACTTTTTGTCTAGCAGAGTTGTTTCGATCCATAATGCTGTCTAATGCCAGCGTTTCTTATTTTCTGAAGTCTTGAAATCCCTGCAATCTTCCGCAGTAAACTAATTTCTGCTGTAATAATAATTATTCTTTTCTTGTCTTGCTTTCGCACTGGCCAACATTCCGACCGGTAGATTAGAGGCAAATCGGTTGTATCTTCGTCTCGTATAATTAGCCTAATAATTATCTTTGTCTGTTTTTGGTCCTGGTAAATAGTAATAGGATTGCAAGGGGTGTTCAGGCACGAATGAGGAAGTTTTTCACCTCGCAAGATATAATTAAAATTATGAAATTATTTAATTTTCCAAAGAACTGATGTAAATTGTTATTACTTTTAACCAAAAAGATGGCATCCAAAATGCACCATTATACACACCCAAATAAAAAGTTCCTTAATTACAGCTTCTTCCCAGACCCCTCCCCTCAGAGAGGTTGGAATCTGCGTAATTTTGGGGAGGCTCTGGTTACGCTACTGCTAGATGGTGTTAGACTGTTAGTTTACCTACTATTAAACCTAGTACCTAAGTTATTATAATTTTTTAACTTAATAATAATATTTCACTGTTTTCATTTGCAATTTTTCGTTTCTTAGCCTTTCAGCGCTGTACGCACTTGCGTAAGTGCGTACGTCTACCGGCGCCCCTGGACCCTGCTATAGATGGCGACAGTCTTTGTAACGAAACCACTGTGCCTTGTGGATATCACTGCACAAGATCCGATGGAGGTGCTCAGCAGCAGCCCAACTATTCAGTTACTCTGACGCTTAGAATGTCATGAAAACAAGTGTATTGCTATATATATATATTTATACACGCCCGCGGACCATGGCCTCTAAGCAGACGCCAACGCTTCCACTCATCTGTATATTACTAGGCCACGTGGGCTCAGGACTACAAAGCTATCTATTAGTGTGGTTCTAGCTGTAATGGAAAATTTCTACTTAAGTTTTTTTCTTTCTCCAACCCGGTGCCAATTGGTCTTAAACTGATGTAGCCAAAAATTATCAGGATTGAACAATATTTAGGACTTGCACAACGTGTTTGAAGTTTCGGATTTTACAAATAATTGTCGTCAATTCGAGTATAAGTATATTTGAATCGCATTTTTCGACCTATGATTAATTTTCAACAGAAAGACTGGATGATTTTACTTAAGCATAATTAGGAAGTAAATGTTGATGTTTCATGGTTTATTATAAATTGTTATGAGCATTTTCATTCATTCAGTCATTACTTGAATTTATATAGCGCCTCTTCAAGGGAACTACTCAGAGGCGCTCCCAACCCCAGCGCGGCCAAATAGGACCATTTTAAGTTGAGAGAGGAATGTCTGAGAAGGGGTTCTAGGAAGGGAGCGGAGGACCAGAGGGAGGCCATTCCAGGTTGAGGGTCCAACCACAGAGAACGCACGGCTCTGCTTGGTGGAGGTGCGAGCAAAAGGCACAGAGAGAAGACCATGTTCAACCGAACGGAGGGAGCGCGAGCCCCGAGCACTGAGGGTGGGGCTGCAGAGGTCAGTAAGGTAGGCAGGAGCGAGTATTTTGGTAGTATTTGACCCATAATGCCTGAGACCGATGACCATTAATCTATCCTAGGATGCATACACAATGCTACGCTCTTAGTTAGGTTTCATTGATATCTTCAATGAACTACAGTGCACACTATAATACATATTGTCATAGATTATATAATATAAAATACTATATACTATATTGTAAATTATACAATTATATATTATACAGGTGCGAAGTTTCCATAGAAAAAGTGTGTGTTCTGAACTACAAACTCCTTTTAGTTCCAGTTGTGACTACTGCTCTTCCTGCCAGCTGCATCAGCTTATTAACTTGTATACTTTCTCTTCACCATTTGAACATTCTGTGCTGTTTATTGGTCAAATTGTAACCAACAACACCATACATAATAGGGAAGACCGGAGAAGAAAAGGCGCTTTTTTAAAAACACATGTTATATTTTCAAAAATACATATAACATAATGCCACAAATTTTCATAGGCATGTTGGCAACTCATAAGGCCAACAGAAAAACGTAGTAAATTTTACTATATACGGTCAAATATTTTGCATAATATGCAAGCACACTAAATGAAAAGTATTACCCCACCACTTCGGACAAAAGTTGCATATACTGCCACTCATGCCCAAGTGGTGGGGCAAGTTTGACATGGAGGCATTGCCAATGGTAGTTAGACAATCTGAATTAATTATTTCACAATAATTAACAACAGTGGGTCGTATTTTGTTATCTTAAGTAAGAAAAATTGATATATATAACGATAGTAATCAATTTAAATTCTTGTCACCGGGCTCAATGGAGGCGAAGGTTTATGGCACCAGTATTTGCATGGTATAAGCATTGAATCCACCTTTTTTCTTTGGGTGGGTCGCTGTGAAGCTCTCTGCAATAAATACAGTAGAAGCTGTTGTCACTCTCCGCTCTGGATTTCTTTATGGAACTCTTCTGTTGCTGGTTCTGCTTCTGGTTCTTCTGCTACTGGTTCTGCTGCTGGTTCTGCTCCTGGTTCTTTTGCTAGAACTGGCTCCTAAGCTTTTCTGCAGCCCAGAGCAACTCGTTCTCGGCATCAGCAGCAAAGGAAAGTTTCGTCAAGCGATCCCATTCCAGTTTGGCATTCGCATCCATCGGCAAACAAGCTACGATACATGTATTCAATAACCCCAATAACATCAGTCAAACGGTAATTGATTTCGCAGGTTCCCTCACGGGATCGCTATTCAAGCGGAAGCAGCTTCATACTCCGTCGATGTAATTAGCCAAACACAACTTAGCCAGTGCTATGTCAAACAACACCTCTGATTGATTTCGCAGGTTCCCTCACGGGACCGCTATTCAAAAAGAGACCGCTTCAGACTCCTTAGAGATAATTAGTCAAACTAAACTTAGGTGGCTATACAATACAATACAATACTCGTTTATTGAAATTCAAAAACGCAACTTCTACAAATGGTTCGGGGCTTCTATCGGAGCAGTATAATAAACTAAGAGACTAAGTCAGTAGGTGTTTTTATACAGGATGCGGGAAATGTAATTGCGATCGACTTTTTCGTCAAGTTCGTCTATTTTTGCAGAAAACAGTTTCGCATTTGGCGCTTCAAACGGTCGTACGGCCTTCCTCTTAGAAGACTACATGTCAGACAACACCTGACAAAACAAATAACAAATCATAATTGCCACCTTTACGATTATTACAGGCAAATGTATGCAAGCTACAAATTGTGCGCAAAAAGTGGCTGGCTGAATTACAGGACTATTTGTCTAGCACAAGAATACATTTGAGAATTCCGAAGAATTTTCCGCTTAGTCCGATAATTGGTTGGAAGCCAGAGGAAGATCTGTGGGCAGAATAGTATATTCCTTGCAGCCTGTGGTGTTTACTGATGAGGGAGAGTTGAGAGAACGATTGGCCGCGGTTGCCAGAAGTGGGAAGGATAATGTTTTGAACATAAACTTGTTGTTGATTTACGGTAATATAACGACCTGCAATACGAAAATTAATGCAATTTGGCCAGAGTGGGTCTTTGTTGTCCCATTCCAGGTGGGGTGGATGGGTTAGACGCCACTGCATGCAGCCACGCTCATTGGGCCTATAATTGTGCTATGGAACTTGAGCGACTGGAGCACTGGAGCAGAGGATGCAGAGGATGGGCCCAGTGGCGTAACGAAGGGTTTCAGCGCCCGGGGGCAAGGGTTGATGACTGCCCCCCCTTTAATTATTTTTCTCACTTTTAATCGTTCTTGTCATAGTACTGTGTACCACTGAAAGCTAATTTTGCGCCCCTCTGGTGCTGCCCCCTCTGCCCCCCTTCGTTACGCCACTGGATGGGCCTCCTACCAACGGGGTCGCCTGGAGTTGCGGAGATGGTGGATGCAGCTGAGGAACGACTGCTTCACGCAGTTATTAGAGATGAATGACATGTGTTGCTAGGTTCGTATCAACGACGATATAACCTCCGTCCAATACGTCATGCTTGGAACTGCCCGTTGAGGATCTGAAGAACTTTATCCTATCAAGCGTACTTGACAAACGCTTGCCCTATTAGCCACACTCGACTGTAACCGACTGTTTTTCTCTTTCTAATGATAGCAATTAACTCTTCTCTCTGTCGTACTGGTTGCGGTCTGTCAACAAGTAGGCCTCTACATGTATATGCCCATCCGTCGTTATAATCTCCAAATTTTTCCAGTAATTTGAATATTGACTATAATTATAGCCTGATAATAATATATCGTATGTTTTCCATCAGTCCACATCCTGATTATCTAAAGTTATGTCTATAATTTACGATTGCTCTGCCACTACTCGTAATCTGGTAGTGCCAGTCCCAAGCCTGTAGAATGGAGGAGGGCAGCGCTAATCATCTATGTTATGAAACAGCGTCGTTAAACAGCAACTAATCTATACTATTAAACTATGTGAATTTTTATCATTGCGCATTGATCAAGTGCCAATAGTTATTTAACGACCACGCATCAATCGATGGCGCTGAGCCATTGTGAGCTAAGGATTTGCTCAAAGTTCCTATAAAGTAGCTGTCCAGGGAATGTTCGAACCCATAGCCTGTACTCTCCATGTTACAAGTCGAGTGCTCTAACGATGCAATTGGCTATCGTGTCCTAGACCACCCTGCACCGTTGAACAATGAACATCCAATGTTAAGGTTTCGCTCCTCCGACGTATTATTGACCAACTGTCAGTGCTTGTAGGGTAATAATTTTTTTTGCCTTTATATAATACGTAAACAAATCCTTTCAACATAGTTACTGGTTGGTTGAAATGCCGAATTTTGAAATGCCTTCAACCCTGGAGCGCCGCTGAATAGGCTATAGCTAGCACGTTCTGTTCTAGACGATCCGTAGACACTAGAATTCAATAAAAAAAGGCCCGAATAACATGCATGAGCATCGGAATGTTTCTTCCAATATTTTACAAAGCTGGTGTCCTGAGCTAGGCTTTCGAGTAGAGCATTAGAAATTTGGAGTTTACTTTTACGAACGGGTCGGCATCGTTTCCTCGAAAGTTAAAGTAGCTGTAGCTCGCATTTTGCGAAATTACCCATTCGCAAGGCAGATTATTATGCAGCCCTGTTGGGTCTCGCATCTACCTACAAATCGCCTTAGTGAGGCTTTAAGGGCGTCATTATAAACATTCAGAAATAGGCCTATTTATAAAGCAAACTACTGGGCTACTATCTATTCAAGTTGGTACAAATTGTACAATATTAGGCTGGAACCAGCGTGAGGAACTTAATGGAAGCGGGAGTGAAATAATTAATGGCGAATGTGCTTCAAAGTTCAAACAGCAACATCCCTTTACCAATGGCGTCCGGGAATTTAAAAATAGGCCCTACGTAGACCGTATACGCTAATGAAATCGAGATAAACACAATTACGAGCACTAAATAAATGTGAAACTGCTGTGTATGAGTGCTGTGTAAGAGCATTCTGGAACAACAACAACCGACCAGAAGAAGCTTAAGGCACACGGTTATAAGTCACTGTTCTCAGGGGACATTTGTTCGCCTCGTGCACTGAAATGTACCAAAAGACCTGGCGATACGAAAGGTTGAAGAGTTCCAGATGATAAATCCACTTTCCTTAACTCAGGTCCGGATATCTTTTAACGCTAGACGAGGTTCCACCTCGTGCACTTGAAATATAGGGACCTACCAAAAGACCCGGCAATGCGAACAGTTAAAGAGTTCCAGATGCAAAATCCACTTGTCTAAACTCAGACCCACATATCTTTTAACAGTAGACGAGTCGTGAAACATCATCACTCCAGTCTACGGAAGTTAAGCTATTAAAGACGTCAGCCTTATCTCTTGGGCAGTTCAGCTAATATATTCCTGACCAGGTTCAGGAGATTGTTAGTAGACCTAAATAGCGAAACAGTGACGTTTGGGGGGCTTTAAGCCTTGTTCGTTGCGAGTGCTGTACCAGGAGTCTATAGTGAGGTCGGGGGCTTGATTTAAGCTTTGTTTGGGGGCTCGCTTAAGCCCCCAAACCCACCAACGCTAGCTACGTCCCTGTATATACCGTAGCCTACTCAAAGCGATGTTGATACTCCCCATGGGTGGGCTATGACTGCGTGTTTTGTCCGAAACTTTCCGCGTTTCGTGCCGAGGAAACAGGGTTCTAAGTAGAGCCCTGCGCCGGCCGCGCCGCCGCCGCCGCCGCCGACATTTCTTGGGCGCCGCCGCCGCCGATTTTGTGGATCGGCGCCGCCGCCGCCGCCGCCGATAATTCCTCGGCGCGCCGCCGATGCCACGCTGATATGTTTAATTATTTTGTTGCATTTTTCATGTTTTTACATGATTTCACAATAAATTGTTTGCTTCAGTGTGTTACAGAAGTAGACATAGACAGACATACATTTTACACTGCTATGGATTAAACTGCTATGAAACAAAGACTATATGGGATTTATAAAATCAATTCACGATCTCTAAATAAATAATATTAACTTTAATTGTGATAAATTGGATATAATTATAAATAGTATCGCGATGCCTGAAGCTACTAAAAGCAAACTTGCGGAAAAGCTGTTTTGACAGAAAAACAGATGGCACCAGGACTCTTTAATCTATAAGTATTTTATAAAATATATCTCACCCTTCCTGTTACGTTGACTAAAGTTTTAGCAAATTGAAAACAATTAAAATTAATTACTTGTGAGACACCATGGAAAGGGGTTTAGGGTAAATGGTAACACCTTGGCACGAAAAGTAGAGGGCCAGCATGGACGCGCGATTGATTCCCGCTACCATTCCAATGGTCTACTCAGCCTTTCATTCGCCATATGGCGTTCGTAAAATGAGCAGTAGGACGTGATGGGCGCCGTGCATGGCTGCCAAACAGTTAAATTCGATTTATTTAATTACTAGACTATTGAACCCGGCTTCGCCCGGGGTATTTTTACCAGGCCTTACTTTAGACGGCTTTGCGAGGAATGACGCTTTGTTCCTCGTTTCGTAGCCGCCCGTGTATTTGACTTTAACGACATCTTCCACAGGACCGGTGTATTTCAATTAAACGACATCTTCCTCAGCGCCCGTGTATTTGAATTTAACGACATCTACGTCAGCGCCCGTGAATTTGAATTTAACGATGTGCACATTTTTCGTGTGTCCCTCTGGCGAATTTACGCGCTTGCTTGAAATTGTTTAAAGGCAACTCTATGCAATATATTCCTGCTACTCCTGCATAGCTAGAATTCAATGGCATTGAAAGTTTGAAACTATGACCACATCGAAACTTAAAAATTTAATGTCCAAAAATCGGAATTTTAAAGTAAATTTTAAGTTGAAATAAAGTTGGATTGAGATCTATAGAAATTCAAATGAAAACGTTCGTTAAAAATTTCGTAGCCCTAAAGTGTTGCCTTGAAATTCTGCCGTGGGCGTGACCACTTCTGATTTGAAATCAACTGTCATCGTGATTGGTTGCGAATCAGAGCGTTGACCTAGATGCTCCGCGTGACGTAAGATTGCATATTTAGCCCGCGTGACGTGGACAAATGGCCATACTATGGCCGGTATTGAGATACAGCCTCGTTGAAACTGTTGGAAATTTAAAATGGCCATATATCGGCGTTTAAATAAAATTGCGAGCTGAAAATAGTCGCGTTGACCTAGACGTGGCGTAATAATGTTTTGTAAAATTTGTCAATTCGCTAAACCGTTCCGTTTCGGAGCCATTAGCCGTTCAGACAAACATACGGAAGGACAGAATAAACAGACTTCGCCTTATAATATAGATTTGTGATCATCCGTTTATACTATGAATTGTGATCATATTGTGGTGTGTCAGTTTGAAATAATAAACGAAGTTTATTATATTTATAATTGTGTCTTGCAGTCAGCAATTCGTTTACTAAAAGCTCATGGCGTTCTTTGAAATTGAACGAAAGCCCTTTTTCTAGTTTTTAAATTCATATAAATAAATGTCTGGTTTCCTAGTAATGTCTGTGTCAAACTCAAACACGATTCAAACTACATCTTAAGTACGAGTGACAGCTGATTGCTATCAGCACTGAAATAATAGAGAAATTTGTTCATACGACGGCTTAAAATGCTACAATTACAGTGTGGAAATTCAAAATATTTCAAAAGTTCGGCCGCCCATTTGACCCCTCATAAAATTCTGGATTCGTTACTGGCGCCGACCACGCCGCGCCGCCGCCGCCGCCGATTTTTGTTGGTCGGCGGCGCGCCGCCGCCGACCAAAATGACCGGCGCGCCGCCGCCGACACAATGAAGTCGGCGCAGGGCTCTAGTTCTAAGCACTTCGTCGGAAGTGTTGCTATCGCGTATGGGAGAAATTATACATGATATAAAACGGCAAAAAAGCAATAAACTTTGCACGGACAGCAACATGTCATTAACAGGTAGAGAAGTTCAGGCTTTGATGACTGATGGACCTCTGAGTAGTTCCCTTGAAGAGGTGCTATATAAATCTCCTGAATGAATGAATGATGTGTATAAAGCATTTCCGTGAAACATTCACTAATTTCCATTGTTCTGGAAAATTCTCCATAGCGAAATGAAAAAGGGACAGAGTTACATGAGCTATACAGGCTAGACTCCAATATCTATATTCATTCCAAAATACCTTACAAAGCTTCTCATTTGAAAATAGAAAACGATTTGAAACGACCTTACCTAAGTTACGTAAAGAATGGTGTCTGATACCGCACGAATCAATAACTGACTCGCCGCAAAAATATTCCAGGTAGCCAAAGTGCCGCCCTCCTCGAGTGACTGTTTGAAATCTGAGTGAAAACAGTTAAACAATCGCCGACAGTTCTTGACTAATAACATAAGAAACGAACTTAAATTGGTCTAAGTCAGCTGACTCGCCATTGAACATTATACGGGATGCTACGTATGAAGCATTACAATGGGGATTATCACAGAATTTAGTCAAATCCTACAGCTTCTCTCAACAAATAGAGAATGAGTTTTTGCATGGTAGACCACTGGTAATGTTAATGATTGTCGTAGAAGTCGTAGTAAGCTGTGAAATTTATGTAACTTCATAATTATATTGATAGTATTAGTAGTGGTGTTAATGGCAGCTGGTGTAAATATTGTAGTGGCCCAGAGATCCAGAAGTTGGTTCGTAGAAGTGAAATAATTATACGCCTACGATAGTACACCGGCATAGAGATCATATATCAATCAGTAATGAGCCAGAGTTATGTCGGCCATAATTGGAATACGATTATTTCGAAGAATGAATGTCTCGCCAGGATGCAGGAACCGACGGGAGCATTCAATATAATATCAAGACCAGAGAACATTTGTGCTGTCTGCAGTAGTGTAGTCCTAAAAAATGAAGTGGGGGGAACGCCTGGATATTGAAGTAAGCAAAAAGTGCAATCTTGCAAGAATTTTGCATAGTGTGAGAAAAAAAGTGAAGGGTGAACGGCGTTCCCCCACGTTCCCCCCTGTCGCGGTCGAGCCTCTCGATCACGACAACGAACAAACGAAGGAAAATTAAAAGATCTTTATTAATAGAAAGAATCAATTAAGTCAAATTTAAGTCAGCCCGTCAAATATCACAATCGCAGACAGCACACAGGTTGGCTGGTCTCGATTGAACTTCAATCAAATATCGTTACAAGAACACTTCTTCAACGTGCATAAATCTTCGTCAACTGGCTTCTTTGTACAGACGCTGCACCTTATATATAGGGTTCTGATGGATTCTAGAAAGTTCTATGACGTCATCGTACTTTTCCCTGGAAAGTCCTGTAGAACGCGTAGATTATTGATACATGCATTGGTCCGCTATTGACAGTCCGTGGCAGAATTTTCCCTTAGCTGTAAACAATGTTGTTGACGCACAGCGGGTATTTTCCATAGCTGCACGTATCAGCGTAGACCACGACATTCCCTCCGCCCTCAGATGATGACACGTCTTCAGCACCATCTCGAACGGGTCATCACAATCAAGCTGAGTCGTCGGATCCCGGACGCTCGTTCTTCGTATCCCCCCACATATTTTCGTGGGCCCGGTCTATACGCATGGTAGCATGCTGATTGTGCGTACACAATTAAAATCCTAGCGGCGGCGCTGAATGTAATGCACAACTGCACAAGAGGATGGGTTATGGCAATGCACACGATGGCAAATGATAAATGCCAAGGCGTCAAAATCATACATGTCTCAAGTCCATTCATGTAGCGCAGTTTTAGTACCTCACAGTCACATGGCGCTATATTGCACAGGAATGTGCACTTTTGGAAGTGATAAGAAACTGTCGTTTTAGTGCAATAAAACATTCGGTTTAATTCCTTAACTATTATATACTGAGCATAAATTTAAGGAAATATTTCACTTTAAGGTAACGTCAGGTCAGGAGCAATGACGCGATTACACAGTTATGTGAATTCTCTGGAAATGAGTACGAAGGAGGCCTACGTTACGAAAGATCAGATCTTGATTAAGTCCACTGTATTTTACTGATTTCCTTGAAGCTCTAATCAGTCTTGCACTTCAAACTCCGAGAAAAGCAAATGACAGACACTTAGAATCGACAGATCGCTTTGACTTGAGATTAACGTTTTCAACGAGCATACCATATAAGAGCAATTAATTCACGACACGTGCACGAAAAATCAAATGCAATTTTGTCTGAGCGATAAGTAGATGAAAATGACAGAAAAAATAAGAGAAACTGAAACCGAATTCTGGTTCCGTCGTTGTAGACGTGTTTATCCACGGACTGTAGCCCCATGGCATGTAAATGTAGTCCCGAGGATGTTCACAAGTTTCTGCGACGCTTGTGTAAATGAAGAACCCACTGGAAGCCTTGTCGATGACAATCTTTGCACCTGTATGAAGCAAACGTAACAGTCGAGTTCAAAATTAGCACAAATTATGTATTTTAGGTTTCCGTGCTGCTTAGGATTACTTTATTAGGATTAAAGGCACAAGCACTTTGATTAGAGGAAATAGGTTTCATCAGAAAAAAACACTTTTTCGGTTTTTCTTTCCTGCTTTAATTACTAACAAAAAAACTGTTTAAAAGGACTCAAATTTTAGCCTGGATTCTTGTTTTATTGTCAGCAGCAATGAAGAATAACGTTCAACACCTAAGAAAATTAACTGCTATGTAAAATGCAACTTACCTGTAGTGATGCTCTCTTCAACCGCCATTGATACGTTTCTTCTGAGAATAAGTGGATACCTTAAAGTTACAGAAATAGCCTGGATTGTTGTTTTATCGACTTCAATGGTGAAAGTTAGGTTGGCCTGGAGGTATTGAAAGCTGTAGAAGATAAGTTTGTTAGCACCCGGAGGAGGCATCGGGTTGAAGACCTCAAGTCTGTCTGGCCTGATGCGAAATCCACCAAATCCGTAGATGAGAGACTGGAGAAAAGCACCCATTCCTGGTAGATAGTTAACATTTCCCACCTCCTGATCAGACATGCTACGCTCGTTGTACTCTGTCCAGATCTGCCGAAGAAAACAGGAAAGCAATGTAAACAACAAGCAGCAAAGTTAGCCCTATAGGTATAAGGTTACACGATGGCAAAACCGACACAGAACCCGAAGCGCAAAATTAGAACCATCTATCTATAACAGAAAATGTTTTTCAAAATTCCAATATCTTGTTTTGACCTCTCAGAGACTGCAATACCGTGGAATGCCCTTTTACTTTTCAAATATTTTGATTAATTTCATGTTAGAATTCCCATGGCCTGTGCACAATTTTCAACAACTTTTATCACAGGTGAAATAATTCAATTTACGTTTCCATTTTTAATTACCAATTTCATGTCGCAATTCCCATGGCCACCGCACAATTTCAGCAACTCTGTATAGCAAGTGTCCATTAGAACTGCATTATAGCCTCATTGCAGAGGCAACGATAAAGCGCCACTTACTAAATCAGCAGTAACCTTACTGTACTCAATTATAATGGAGGACGGTGTCCACTCTAATTGACATGATGAAAATGACAACAACGTAAGAAACTATCATGACCATGTATCAACGGCACCCCGTCGTTTGCGCGCAAGACATTTGCGCGCCGACAAATGCGCGCCGACAATTGCGCGTACCGTCAATTGCGCGCAGGACAATTGCCCGCCGACAATTGCGCGCATAAACATGTGCATAAACAAACGCATAAACAAACAAACGATTTCTTCTATATTTTATTTGCTTGATTATGAACTAATTAGTCATTTAACTGTGAATTTATGACGTCCCATTCGACCTTTACAGTCACGTTTAAAGCCATCGGCATTTGCTCGATCTTTTCGGTACCGATATCCATCGGTCATGATATGTTCTTTTGCTCTCTGCGACTGAGTCCTCTCCATGATAAATTTTTGATAAGAATGATAGAATTCATACACAATGCGTTGAGTATTTATAGATGTCTGAGTTGACATTGTGAAATAAGCAAAGCGGCGTCTAATCGTACTTTGAAGTTTTCTACACTCTGTAACATTTGTTTGTAACATTTGTTTGCCGTTCGGTCCGTTCGGAACTAAGCGAACTAGGCAAAGCGTCGCCGAAAGGTTTAGGCGGCAGCAATTCGTACTTACTTTGAAGTTTTCTACACTCTACTTTGAAGTTTTCAGCACTTTGTAACATTTGTTTGCCGTCCTGTCTTTACATTCGTTTACATTTATTTACTAAAAACTATTTTAAAACCGTGTTGAGCGCTTTCGCGCGCATTTGACGGTGCGCGCAATTGACGGGGTTTTTGGCGCGCAATTGTCGGCGCGCAATTGTCGACGCGCAATTGTCGGCGCGCATTTGTCGGCGCGCAATTGTCGTGCGCGCTAATGACGGGCCACCTGTATCAACATTTCTCAAAAGAAATTGGTTTGCAAAAAACGAAAGTAGACACACATTTGAAAAATGAACAATCTAAATGAGCTGCACAATACATTTACCATGAATGGTTGAATGAGGTAGTCCTGGTAACTTTTCAGGAAGTAGGATCTCATCTTGGTCTGTTCGTTCGTCCATTTCCATCCAATCGTGAACCAGCTCCACGTCATTGCTGGTGTTTTCACATCAGTTAGCGTCTCGTAGAATTCCAGGTCATTCCGCATGATATCAGCACTGTAGTTCCAATTCAACGGATAGTTCAGCATAATGGTGTCAGCCTGCTTGATCGGCCTGTCCGTTTCTGTATGCATAAAACGTATAGAATGTTAGCAGCCCAAAACATAAAGATAATATAGATTTGTTGTTAATGCAGATTATCCGTTTGTTCCCATTCAATGTGGGAAAGAAATCCTTAAGTAAGCTGCCACATGGATCTGCCCTTTCTCTTTCATCCTTCAAATATACTTTTAAATCCTTATTGGTCTCCCAGTACTCCTAAATTATCCTACTTTACTCGAAACTAATATTGTTGACTTCTAGTGAATGTAGCCTTTCTGTTTTTGGTTCTACCCACCCTACCCATCTAGTTTTCCTAATGACTCGATAAGCACTTTGTGCTTCTCCTCCTCATTAGTTATTATTCTATCGTTTATGAACTGATGTATCTTATCATTGCACTGTTTAAACAATACACATTAACTTGTCTAGTTATCATTTCTGAACATTGTTTTAATGTATGTTTGTTTCTTCTATTGAGTTCTTGCTGTTCATGATTCAAATAAATAAATAAATAAATAAAATAAATGAGACAAATCCAAATTCCTAATCTCACAAATATTTAAACTGTTTGATCATCCAACTAATAACCAAACTTAATTGGTCTTACTGCATATTCCACAACCATGTGGCTCCCCAAACGATAACCCTTACTTACTATTTACCTCCTTTTAAGAGTAACTGAAGGATAAGCTTATATAAATAGACCTTCATTCAATTCTTAAAAGGTAGCAAATAATGCAGCGTGGCGAATAGATTCAAGAGATGCCTCGAGAACAAAGTAATAGATTAATAGCACTGGTACCATTTACCTGAATCGAAGCCCGTATACTGAAGGTGAAGGCGCTTCACATTGTCATATGGGAGGTTGAGGTACATGGCCTTCTGTAGGTACTCATCAGGAACTTCTTCACTTTCATTGCGTTGACAGAGACAAGAGAAATAGCGAGCCCAATGAAGGGCAAGGCTAGCGGCACAAAGTGTAAAGGCATTGTTGTCTTTGTTTGGATGCGAATCGTCTGGTCCCGTTATTCCTAATTAAGGAAGAAAATCAGCCAGCAAGTTATTTGCCCTTATTTGCTCTTTAACATTGTGCATCTAATAATTTCTTAATCTCGAATGCTTTCCAAAGACTACATTAAGATATCAGCCAGTGACGGATTGACTAGAGCAACAAACGATGCGATTACAGAGGGCGGCAAAAATTCTAAATAGAAAAATAAAAAACTGAACAATACATTTTTCCTTGAACTCCGAGCGGACATTAATATAATCATAATAACATGATAGGAATGACAAATTGACAATAAATAATGCATAGACATTTTTAAGACGTGTTTTTCTTATTGGTGATCTCTGACTTATCTCACGATTTCTGAGACAAAAATGAAAAAGTTAAAACTTTGTAGCAAAACATCGAGGAAGCAAAGAAACATAGCCCAGGAGAAGGAGATGCTAAATCCATCTCTGAATGCAATATTATGGCACTACAGCATACTAACTATAACTTATGCAAAACTAATGCAACACAGGATCACGTTTTACAGCTTTCCTGACAAGGTACACACTGCTCAGCAACTTCTCAACATATTGTTTAGAAACGTGTTAAATCAAATTACTTATGATCACGCTCAATTCAAGTTTCCTCCGATCACGCTCAATTCAAGTACAAATTTTCAAGATCAACTTTCTGTCTGCAGTTGATCTAAATGTGAGATTAAGCCTGATCATACATGCTAGAAAGACTGCCTCTTTCAGGAAGTTCCAAAAAGTACTGGCGAGATTAAAATTGCAGGCCTAGACGATAAATGCGCAACAGACAGCTAAGACTCTGACAATCAAAATATTACCTATCATGTCGTATCGACCGTGCTGTGGGTTGTAGATAGTTTGATTTGCCAGGAACTTGGCAATATCTCGTGACAAGTCACAGCCCTTGTAAACCGGATTAATCATGAAGTCTCGATCTCTTGTCATTGAGTAGTACTGTCGGATTCCCCAGCTGACACTTGCTGTCACGTAGACCTTGCGCCAGTTGCACTTGGGATCCGTCTTCACACAGGTGTCCGGAGACACCTCCGCTCCACTGAATGCACTCTCGTATGGAAAATGAGCACCCACACCACCAAAAAGAGCAGCATTGGATGTCGCTGACTGCAACATGGCACTCCTGATACAGAAAGAAGTTATGGAGTAATGTCGATGCCATAATAATATGCATGTATCTGGGCTATACGCCACCCTTGAGTGGTTTATGAAAGAATCTTCTCTTTATGAATGCCCAGTTGCATTTGAACGGTGTCTTTTAAAAGCATCGGCAAGGCACTGTATAATGAAACTGTCATTGAAATGTTCTTTAGGATTTTCATCATTAACCATTATTAATTATTATCAAGATTAGTAACCTTAATCTAAAAACAGTAGGCTACATGATTATAAACAGACTTTGTGAGTCATATCATGCACCATCTTCGAACAGTGAACTGTTGTAATTATTTTGTGGATTAAAACTTGAAAAATTATAACCAATGCTCATAAAATACAGCAGCTGAACTTATATACATTGGAAAGGTATGATAACGTAAATAAATCTGGAAAACACTTACCGATATCTTAGCTGATTCTTTGCCATATCAGGATGAAAGGGTAAAATTGCAGGCATGATGTAGAACTCGTTGTCCCACATAACGTGTCCCTGGTAGTCCTTCTTCAGCGATCCTTTGCCAATGCTAGTTCTTCCACAACCGTAGAAGACCTCGCTGTAAATCGGAGGCAGTTGTGGACTCTCGGCTGGCAGCGAGTTCAGTATGTAGAACTGGGCAAAACGGACGGCTTTCGTCAGCTGGGCGTCGGCCCCCTCGACCTCGACCCTTCCTCTGTTCCAGGTCTTCCTCCACTCAGCCACGTGTTGCATGAAGAGGTCATAGCTGCCTTTGGCAGGAGGAGCTGCCTGAATGATCGACTGTGCCATGTCAAACTCAGACCTAGTTCGGACATTCAAAAGCACAACACTTAAAATTTTAATGAGAAGAATGTACCAAAAGCGAAACCAATGCAGCTCATTGTTAAAGTGTTCAACAGGTATGCTCTCGACGCAGTCGTTTTTGTTGTGCCTTAACAAAAGTATTACCCTTATGCTTCTGAGGAGTGTCCACATAGGCATATACATGTGAATGAGTTGGTGGCGCGGTAGCAGATTCCAAAATGCATTCTGCCACTCTCGTCATCCATGGTTTAACATGGGTGACAATCTGAAAACGTCAGCCTTATCTCTTCTGTCGCAAATTTTTAGCTGATTTGTCCAAGTAAAATCTGTCGCTAGGTTTTGACTGATATTACTCAGCATAAACACTCATGAAAAAGCAACATATTGAAGGACACCTTTGGAATCACTGCCCAGTTTTTAGCATTCTGTCAGTCCCCATTGACATTCAGAACTACACTAAAAATGCTTCTGATCCAGCTTTCTTAATCTTTGTAGCTTGCTTTCTGGTTCTTTGACTCACCAGGTTTCAACCCTGCATTTCGAATAGACTGATTGCGACTATGATTTCACTTGAAGCGAGCAACAATTGCTGCTTTGTGGGCTATGGCAACGGCGCCATAGATGTCAATATTATTAGATTAGCCAGCGCTTCCCAAAGTGGCAACAAATTGTTCCGCGGAACCCAAGGGTTCCGCGGGACGATCGCAGGGGTTCCGCGAAAAGTTGTAACCAAAAGAAATTTTATTGAGAAATTTTATTGGAATAAATATTCCAAACAGTTTTTTTAAATATGCAAAAAGTTTTCCAAAAGTTTAACACTGCCGTCAGTCGTCTTCTGTGTTTTACCTATATATAAGTGAGTGATAATCCAAACTTTCAGTGCCTATAAGCAACCCAGTATATAGGCCCTAACTATATTTTTCGCAGGGACCAAAGTAGCCTATAGGCTAGGTCAGAACTATGGTCTGAATGTCCAACTTTGTTATTGTTATCTCGACGAAAATAATCCAAACACGTTTAAAGGCAAAAGTTTCAGAAGTAGGCCTACCGCCGAGTCAGATTATCGTATAGGCCTACAGCAGTATTAGTTATTAATTATTTTATGTTGCTAGTATAAAAAATTGCCCAAATTGAGTCACTGTCATGTAAGCTGGTCCTCTTATGTTCAAACTAGTAGGGCTAATGTAGAATGTTTTCCAACTTTATATGATTTTTTATTTAACTGGATTGTGTTCTCGGCGAAAACATTAGTACAGAAATTGCAGGTCATATCTGAACTTGGTTAAATACTTCCTCTCATAAAGGGTGATAATTATTGGATTCTCGCACCCCATTCAAAGTACGGTAGCCAAAAAGCTAAAATTTCTAATAAAGATTGCGCAGTTCTTATTGACATAACGTCGGACTCGCAAATGAAGCAGAATTTCAATGAACTTTCATTCAGGGTTGCCAGATTTCAGAAATGCTTTGTCGCGAAACCAAGTCAAAAAGTAGCCCAAAAGTCGCGAGCTGAGCAGCTACATGAAAGCATTCATAAATTTTTCCTAGGTACGTCAATATACATACTTTATTGGTTTCACCTAGACACATTATGAAACCATAAATTATGGTTGACGTAAAAATTTAGATGGCAGACTGCTTAGTGCTTACCGTAGACTAATCTGTACTCCGTAGACTCCGCGTAGAGCATATTATACTCGTGCATTTATTACTGAGTAAGCAACACCGCCTAAGAATAGTAGCTAGTAACAGTGACCAAGAAGCCTTCTGCTGTAAATTTATGAGAATTCATAATGTCGCCGTCGCGACCGCGGGACAATTCAAAAGTAGCCCAAATATCGCGAGGTCGCGAGGACGAAATTTTCAGTCGCGAGCGCATTGAAAAGTAGCCCAACTCGCGCTTTTCGCGACGACCTGGCAACCCTGCTTTCATTGATCGCTTTCTGGAGCGGGCTAACTAAGGAATACCGCGAAATGAGCGTTTAGCGTGCCATTTGCCACGACGAATTTGAGCGAAATTGGATTCTTGTATTATACTGCAACAGAAACAAAATAATTATAGAAATCGACCATAATTATGTGGCACCTGACACAAGAATCCAGCTTTCAAGCATCAAGCCAAACATAGAAATATTTGTCATGAAAAGAAGCAATAAACTTCATATAGGCCTACTCCCAATCCAATAGACCTATAGTGCTCCATGGGTCGTGGTTTTTAAAATAGTGCACTTTCATATAAGCTACAATAAGAGCAGAATTTTTTGTAAGAAATTATTTTTATAAAGTGCTCATACGAGTGTGTTTAGTTAGGCCTATATTAGCATGCTTCTCAGGCGCTATGTAATAGCATGGGCCTCAATACGTGTAGTTGAGATTGGGGTTCCGCCAGAAAATATTAAGACGCAAAGGGTTCCGTGGCCAAAAAAGTTTGGGAAACGCTGGATTAGACCATTCCGAAATCAGACGCAAATAAACTGCACCAGATGTTGTAAGCTTATGAAAACTTGGTATTAAATTGAAAATGAAACCTGTGTATAACAGAATCGAATTATTTCCTTTCATCAAGGCTGGGCTGAGAGAGCACATAGCATAGAATGCTTGCCAGGTAAATACATATTTAAATAGACTTTAGTGCAATCAGCTAAATAGCAGCAGACGCAAACAATTAAACACAATGCTACATCGATACACAAAACCACTTTTAAACAGCTCAGATTTCAGAATATGAAGAAGTGGAAAAAATTGCAAAAGTACCCTAACATTAGCTGCTCGTTCACAAGCCCTAACAGAATGGAATGCCGAGTCAGAACTAGGTTGCGTGGCTTTCCATGGATGGTCCTTATTAGTAACCGGACTTAAGGTTACTTAATTTCACTGCGTCTGTCAGGTCTTGGCCCTCGGCCAGTATCCTAACGTCATACTAGCTCAAGATTGAAATTCACCTGAATCATCTTTCAGACTTTCACCATCGGTACCAAATTTCTAAAGAGTTTCTGTCGAAGCTTGTAAACAACTGAGTTACCATTGCGTGTTACATTAATGAGAGTTCTAGACCTTCAAAAGAGATAAGTGATGACCGAAAATAATCAAACCTTGCATTGGATTCCTGTTTATCGATGGCCATGATCATTGTGTAATTGGCCTCACGGTTGCTTCCACTAATGGAGATCTGTGTCAGTGGTTGCATGTAGAATATATGGACGACTTGCTTTGATCCGCCATTCTCAGAAGAGTTCGTTTCACCTTTGATCTGCCTATTAAAAGAATAGAACATTGATTGCACACACATGAAATCACAGCCGAAGTAAAAAATATGAATACTGTCTAGCACTTTAACCCTGCGACTACCGCTGGGGTCAAAAATGACCCCAGAGGTAGTTTGTGATAGTGCTACTCATTCCCTATAAGAGATATCTCAACGAAATTTTATGACTTTATAGGTATTCCTGTTTTGTACAAAATCCCAAGTTTTATTTTACATTTTCTAACACCAGGTGGCGCAGGTATTCCATTTATACACTGAGTACCAGTGGGGTCATTTTTGACCCCAGTGTAAACTGAATAATTCTGACATATGTAAAAATAGAAAAATACATTTTTATTGAGCTAACATTTATTTTAAAAGTATTGTTAACAAAGATAAACTATTATATAGTGTTTACATGGTATATTTATTACAAAAAATGTTGACAGTCCGCTAACAGGTGTCCAACTGGTTATGAGAACTCCAATTCTGTAAGAAATTGAAGTGGATAGGCCTAAATAGGAAAGTCAGTGCCATCTATGGTGAAACATGGAGTGATATTTCGGACAAGTCAAGAAATGAAGCAGTGCAGCAGTTGCAGAGTTTAGACGATGTTTCAGCGACAGCAAGACTAGACATCGGTTCCAGAAAATATCACGTTCCCTTAGATTTGACGATGCGGTGCGCAGATGGGAACGTTAATATCCTGAACAACTTGCAACTATTAGAACAATATTTGACAAGTGGACAAAATCATTAGAAAGTGATCAGAATTCCAACATAAGCTGTGCCGCCTGTAAGCGCAATGAGGTCGTTTTTGCGAGTATGCCTGTATAAACTTCAAACAGTAACTGTAATGACCGGAAATTATCCATATTAGTTTTGAACATTGAACACTCGGTCACTTTGGACATTAATCTGTAACTATTAAATTAAAAAATCATTCATTTCAACAGCCTATACATGTTCCAAATACTTTACTAATAATTGTTTTCATGGCAATAAATAAAAATCAAAAAAACAAATAACTTATTGTAAAAATTGTGTTCGGGTCATTTTTGACCCCACTGGTACTCAGTGTAACAAAAAAATTCCGGTAATCTGAGGGTTAAGATCTTCTCGAAGGCTGCTATGTTACAGCACGACCTGTTGACAGGAAAAATATTTTTTATTGACTTCATCTCACCTATAGTCTAAAAGCCCACAGTATCAACACTGCAACACACCATGCACCACGCAATGATAGTTGCTTCCAAATTCGAAAACATTAAACTTTTGGACAGACACAGTCAAGATCCTAGACACATTGTCATACTATTTGACATATTAAGTGTAACAGATAGGCTATGTTCTGAATTTATTGCTGGCCATTGGCTCTAAATTGTCCTGAAAATGGGACTCCAAACACTTACCTTCTAAAACACTTTCATTCTTTACCATTCAACATCCTTTAAGACTGTCTCACCTAACTCTGCAATGTTCCGTTTAACAAAATCGTTGCATACTTTTATGTATGTATACGGCCATTTATATAGCGCCTTACAAGAAACTCACGAAGGCGCAAAGCACATAATCGACCAATAATCCTTTCGTTCGTAACAATAATTATTTTCTACAGAAAATGAGTTTTCATGCATGACTTGTACCAGTTGCCACGATATTGGAGCGGAGAACCAAAAGTCATATCGTCAGTTGAATTCCATGTCGGATAGTTCATAGTAATCGGTCCTCCTCCTAGGGTTGCTGGGTTCATCTTTATGTAAATGTCAACGACAAAAAGGCGAATGAACTTCTGATGGACATAGACTTTATGCTCAATGTCTGCAAACTCACACTTGATCGACTCCATGAAGTAACCTAATTGAAGCAACAGTTTCCCCCATGTAGGAATCACTAGAGCACAGCAAAAACTGGAATGGCAGAATACCATTAGGCCTATTAGTATAAAAATAAGCCTGTCATATTCATTACTTATTAATTTTAAGCATTTATAAAAATAATAGCGTAATCACAGCAAGAACCAACATAATGCATAAAATTGCTACAGTAAATTTGTGAAATTCTTATAGTAAAAATTAGCGATGAAAACGATGCATGTGGGCTATTGCATAAAATTACTATTACCGGTACTCCTACTAAACTAACAATAGCAAGATCTGCAGTACCCGTAGTTTATCCAAAACAACGATAACATCAGTTCTTCCCTTATCACATAGCAATCAGTAGCCTACCGGTACTTAATCCAAAGTAGGAATCTCTGCAGCACTTCCCCAACAACTATGCACTGCTTGCCCAACGATAGCAATCCAGGCAGTACCTACCATCTTGTGCATTGAGTGTAAACTTTCTGGTTGCTCGTCGTTCAAAATCTGGAGTCGTGAGATTCACTCGAGTCATGAGTATTGCTGGAATCGCCGCTCGGTGAGACTCGGCTAAAATGAAGAATTCGCCATCAGTTATTTCTTTACTGCTGATTTATACTACAGCAGTTTTTGAAGTTATTCGTATTTTCAGTGCTTTTTTTCTAGGAAAAAAGGTTCCGGAACTCGACAAATTCAGAACCGTTATAATGGCATATTTTATGGTAATATTTCTATTTCAAATAATATCAATATCAATAAACACTGAAAACACTTAGATTAAATAAAGATATCTAAATAATTTACAAAAATGTTAATGAAAAATTTAAATTAGCTAAATTATTTTTTAATAGCTGAAAAAAGGTCCCGGAACGGCGTTCCGGACCGTTCCGGCTGAAAAAAAGCACTGCGTATTTTACTTTAAATGTAAGTAAAACATAATAATTCGTTGTGCTCGCCATTGGTGACTCTTCTAGTTGTCTGTGCATTGCTTTGCTTGCTAAAGACATTTCTGTCCTAATGAAATTTAACATAGATTGGTTCAGGCAGCACTTTTTTGAGGACATAAAAGACGCTATGGTAAGTGTTCTGATACATAATAATTATACATTATAGCATTGTTAATGCTTATGACAATATTAAAATTTAACCATAGCCTAAACTGGATACTTCTGTGTTGGACTTAATTTGTCAAGGACTTTATCCGGTTAGATTAGATGTTGTCCAACCTTTTCGGGCGAGGGGCCACATTGCCATTTTTCTAAGACCTTTGGGCCGAAGAAAAAATTTCTTCAATTATTTCAAAATTCGACGCATAGGCCCTACTAAAGAACAATAATTTTACTTGCCTACATGACGAGTCAAATTTTTGCTGATTTGTTTGTACTAATGGGATACTTCACATTGCTTTTGCTTGCACAAGTACTCTATTTCTGCTATATCTTCTTCAACAGTTGATGTAGCTATTCTAAGTATTATAGTTAAGTATTATAAGTATTATAGTTAAGTGTCCATCTGCTAATAGCTATAGTGGTCTTGAGTTTTTTAAATGTTTGCCATTGTAGCAAAAACTGTTCACAACAATATGTACTGCCAAAGAGTGCAATATATCGAAGTGCAGGAATGGACAGATTTGAAAAGCCTCTTAGTAGTAGGCCTATATTCCTTGTTCACTGTTATCCTTTCTTGACAGATTAAGCAGACAACACCCTCAGAATGCTCAATGACGAAAAAATCCTCGGTTTACAAATTTTTTGAAACAATAC
Source organism: Aporrectodea caliginosa (assembly GCA_020284085.1). Lineage (NCBI taxonomy): Eukaryota > Metazoa > Annelida > Clitellata > Crassiclitellata > Lumbricidae > Aporrectodea > Aporrectodea caliginosa. The sequence continues at coordinate 2,194,732 of JACEVL010000006.1, read as the reverse complement.
ATTCGGAGTCAATTTTTGCTTTTTGCTTGCACTTATTGACTCTGCCATGGTTATTTGAGGCAGAAACAACATCAAGTATTGTAACACAGAGCTAGCATTAAATCTTCATGTGTCTTGTGAAGCAAAGAATTATAGGAAATTTTCAATTCCGGGCCAATTAGCAACGTAGTATACAATTCCCAATTTTAGACAGACAGAAAATCAATATTTTCACAGGCTCGGCGGGCCGGATGAACTGACTCGGCGGGCCGGATTGTGGCCCGCGGGCCGTAGGTTGGACAAGCCTGGATTAGAAGGTCGTGTGTTCGCAAGTAGCCTTGACCTACGTGACTGCATCGGGCCTATCCTTCTGATGTATTGTCGTACCTGAACTATAATATATGGACCGTGCACGCCGTCGTTAGCCGGTTGTTTTCTTCTAGGCTGAGGACCACTAACGCGAATCATTTGAGTCACCTCGACCGTTAGTCACTGGTGGCGCTTCACTCTATCGACCAAGACGAGACGAGTGCCTCTACTAACTACACTTGACAATTCGACGAAAGGACCGTACCTGCGTCATCTTCTACCAACGATGGACTGCCATCCGTCAACACTTCAGCTGGAATTCATTAATGACTATTTTTCTGGTTCACTGTGCTTTGTTTTGCTTCCTGATGTAATAGCCTAGTTTTTCAACCGACACTTGACATCGTATAGGCCAGCGCAGAGAAAGTGCCTTTGTGAGATCACCAAAATGCGCTACATTAAGTGTCCTGGTGCAAATGTAGTTGACTTTAAACTGAATTAAAGTTGTGTAGTTGTTGACAGTCACATAAACAGAGAAGGTTTTTTTTAGTTCGTCTAATGGCGGTAGATAAATGCGACATTTCCTATCTTGCCATGTGATAAACTGACTCACCTCCTTCTCCGCTGTATAAACCATTGAGGTAGATAGCATCACTGTAAACTGTTGTTCCAATGTAACCATTGCCAAGCGTTGGCATATATCTTGTGTTTATTGTCCGGTAGTCAGGCATCATTGGTAAACTTTAAATTGAAATCAACAAAGAATATCTTTTTTAAAGCAGCCGATTTATAATTTAAAACAATACTCAGCTATGCTCATATAGTCCACGCATTGGGCCACAAACGGTTTGAGTGGTCATCGATGGCACATTATGGGCCACTTTGGGCCCAACAGACATTGCTGTCTGGAAAGTATCGTAACAGTTTCAGTAGCAAGAGAACTAACATTCATTTCAGTTCAGTTTCAGTTTCAGTTTATTGCTCCCAAATGAATGGTACATGAGATACATGAATAGTTTTTTTTTAGCAACAAGTAATATATACATTAGAAATAGTTAATAGTGGGCATTTCTTGGAGTCAATGGGTGCCCTGAAGGGAAAGAAGAATCCCGCTAGGTAGGGTCCCTAAATACAAGATAATTAATAAAGATGGAGGGAGATTGAGAAGTAATTGTTGGAAGTATAGGAAGTGGGAGATCAAGAAGTAATTGTTGGAAGTATAAGAAGACAGGCATTTCATACTACTCAGAGACCTTAAAGACACTGCAGGCTAAAAGAGTACATGGCAACTGACAGGCAATCAGAGAGATTCTAGAATAGAATACAATAGAATCTTCGTTTATTTGTCGACACATTGTCAGAACGCAGTGCGTTTAGAGCTACATATTGCTTAGCCTCGACGCCAGTAAAGCTTACATAATATTCCTCCGATTTTATACAGGTTGTAATCGTAATCGTAATCTCCAAACTTCTAAAGCGCCACTACACAGGGCACCAGCTTATTCACGAGCGCTGCGTCTAGTCAGAGGGGTTGTCCAAAGAGTAGTGTGAAGGTGGTTCTAGTCTACCTAACTTACCTTACTTCCTTTGTCTTGTCTTACCTAACAGTCCTTATCTTACCTTTCGTGTCTCAACTTAATTTAACTTCCTATGCCAAGTGGAAACCTACCCTTGGTTACCTACGCTGCCTTTCCTTATCATACCTTGTCTTACGTATACGCTAACTTTCTCTAATACTACTCTAAGCATGGGTTTGCTAACCTACATACCTTATCTAACCTTCAGCCGCTTAGTGCTTACCTAGAGCTCCTGATTTCAAAAGGGTTGGTGCTTTCATCACCAATGTCTGTCGACTGCCTTTTCATCCTCTGCGTTTTCACTGGTTTTGGCTTTGTGTCTGACTTTTTAGAGTGAGACATTAGTTGTCCCAACTCCTCGAAGACATTGGCAAAGCTTTGCAGTGAAGGAAATTCAATGGATGAGCAGTTATCAGCAAAAAGCATAAAGCAGCAAAGCAGCACACCAAAGGTATTTGGTTTCAGCAACATTTTGAGATCTAAAACATACAAAAATCATTTTAGAACATTTTAAAAATCATATAAGATCAGTTTTCAGAGATATGGCGAACACGTTATTGTTCAGCGTATGCGCCTTCAAAACCTTTTTGTAGATGGAAGACCTCTACTACATTAATTATGGCATATGTCAGAGGTGTCAAAGAGCCGACCCGCGGACCGACGATGTTATTCCTAGCCCTTGGAGCCGTGCCTATACACTACACAATTTGAGAATAAAAGTTCACATTTGTCATTTTAAGGCTTAATGAGTGTTATGTATGTTCCTGACGGATAATGAAGATCAAAATCAAGATTAAAAGTATATTTGTTATGTTCTACCGCCTAAGATGAGGACAACACCCTTGTCATAGAATAAAACGTATTCTCAACATTAAAACGATAAAGTAATAGGCCTACAACCTGCTAACTCCGCCACTGATCGTACTCTGTCAGTGCCCGTTCCAAGCTTGGATAAATGAGGAGGGCGACGCTAATGATCTTTGTTATCACACAGTGTCGTTAAACTGAAACTACTAGCCTACTAAATACAACCTGCTGAAGAGCAGTTCTTCGTAACATCTCAAACTACAGTCGTCAACGAAACACAAACACAACTCAAAGCCCTTCGGTGGGTTTTAAATACTGTGACACAGACTGCTCTTTAGGCCAACTTAAGTAGCTAAATTTAGTCTAACTTAGTTATACAACTTGAGATGTGGTAAACACACACGGCAAAGGCCTACGAACTAAGGCCAAACTCAGGGTTACTCATACTTTTCAGCTTATATATAGGACAGTCCACACTGCCACTCCTGTGGGCCTATAGGCGTAATGCACCCGTCAATCATGACGGTGATAGCCTATAGTGATATAGTTTCCATCTACTTGCTAGGGCAATGCATCAATATTCATTTTAGTTTAAATATCGAGGCATCGTTAAATATCTACTAACGTCTCTATGCATTTGTATTCAATGCCTTATAACACGTAGCAATATGCCAATATATAACACAGTGCATGATAAACCAGTGGACGGCTGGACACTACATAAAAGCGCATTTATTGATTCGTATTCAGCACACTGGATTCATATTTATCGGTAAATTTAAATTAATACATAACGGCAAAAAACTTGACAACAATCTAGATAACCAACACCATCTTAGGACATCGCCGTTAATTAGTTCATTTGTTCATCTCGATCTTGAAACATGATCCGTTTATCAGTCAATATTCGTTTAAATAAACAATAGATTCAACTACAGTTACAAGTTCCACAGGTGAATTATTAGGAGCCGAGTTACAATTAGATATTAGGTGAATTTTGTGTAAACTAAATACTAATATACACCTTTAAATAAGACTCGCGGAATATAGGCTTAATTAGGCCTAGTTCTGGGAATCATCTTTAGTTTCGACCTTCGCAGGTCACAGACATCTGCGGCATACGTACATCCATACATAGATCCATCGCTGCATTATAGCTGCATACAAAAGAACATACGTACATACATAGGGGCATACATACATACATACATACATACATACATACATACATTAGATACATACATACATACATACATACATACATGCATTCATCCATAAATGCATACACACATATATATATCATATACACATGCCAATATAAATCCATACATATATACATGTACATGCAAACATGCACACAGTACTACACATACATAGGCCAATGCACATATTATTGTCCATACATGCATGCATACTGACATACATACATATATACATACAGATATTCAACCATACATATATGCATGAGCACATACATACAATACATTCAAGCAAACACACATACATATATCCAATTATCCATTCATCTATACATACATGCATGCATACTTACATAAATACATACATACATGCATACATAGCCTACATCCACATATATACATCCATACATATATGCATGTATATGCATGCATCCATGCACACACATACATACAAATACATGCATGAATACATGCATGCATAGGTACATCCATACATAGATCCATCCCTACATACAAAAGTATATACGTACATACATACCTACATACAGACATACATACATACATACATACATACATACATACATAAATGCATGCATGCATATATACATAGATACATACATACATACATACATACATACATAAATACATACATACATACATACATAGTTACATACATATATGCATACATAGATACATTCATTTATTCATATATACATACATACATTACATACATACATACATACATACATACATACATACATTGATGCATATATATATACATAGATACATATATACATACATACATACATACGTACATGCATATATACACAGATACATACATATGTACATTCTATTATACCCGTGTTATCGGCGGGGTCTATTGGACCCCAGGTGTGCTAAATGTGTTGGCCAGGAAGGTGTGCGTCATAGGGTTAAGTAGCCCACGGTCTGCTACGTGTAGGCCTAAGCCAGCAGGCCGTGGACGACCTAATTCGCATGAACATTGCGCACAAAGAACTCAGATGTGGGCGTATTCCTTTTGGTCGGTCGTTTGAAGAACACGATTTGTCAGTGTTTTTACAGGTACGGTCTAATTGCACGCATTTGACTCATACTGCATTAAGTAGCCCACGGTCTGCTACGTGTAGGCCTAAGCCAGCAGGCCGTGGACGACCTAATTCGCATGAACATTGCGCACAAAGAACTCAGATGTGGGCGTGTTCCTTTTGGTCGGTCGTTTGAAGAACACGATTTGTCAGTGTTTTTACTTCAAAATGAGTTTAGATCTTATTGTAGGCTATTCGTAAACTCCAAACTTCTAAAGCGCCATTCGAAAGCCATGCGTAGGGCACCAGCTTATTCACGGGTTATCTTTGATCTGTCGATTCATGTCACATAGGCCTAATCCTAGCAACCAATCGGTCATTTGAAATTCCTAACAAGTAAAGTAAACGTCTACAGTCTAAGGACCTCATATAACATAATCTAAAGTTACAACTTCTATAGCGCCACTGTTCTAGCGCTCAAGGCTTCGGTTCAGTGTCACTTCTCAGCAAAATCAGAGTGAAAAGTTAAGGGTTAAGGTTGAAATCCAATCAAAGGCCAAGAGGTACAGCACTGTTTTTAAAGGCACTATGTAAATATAATAGATACTTACATTAGCCTATATCAAATCGTATATTAATTTTAAAGTTACCTTTTGGCAGTGATTAATCTATACGTCTCTTGGGGGGAAAGTTCCCCCCAGGATCGAGTTCCCCCCCAGAAAAATGAAAGACATGTAATTTTGTACAGAAAGTGTGAAATTTAGGGATAATTCTTCCCCCAGGATTTATCCTGTAATAGCCCCCTTGGTCAGGGTGGATCGAGGAGGGGAAATTTTGGTTGGAAAACTCTCGTTACTACCCTACCCCTCAAGAAACCCTTCTTGGAAACAGAATTTTTCTTGAAAACTAGTTGACTATCCCCCGACTGAAACTTTTCAGATTCAGCTGGATACCCCCGAGAACCCTCAATTGCCCCCCCGACAGCAAGGGGAGTAGATTAAACTACTGCCTTTGGGAATCATAGCAAGGCCTGTATGATAATTACGTCGTTGTTTTAACACTGGTGTATATTGGATTTGTTGTATCTGGCTACTTTAGGTGGATGGTGGTTTGTTCCAGACTTAAGGCTAGATTCTTCAAGAATGGGTAGGCCTACTTGACCAGTTTGTAGAATCTGTTAAAACTTGACTCTCAAGAAACCCTGGCTCTCAAGAAACCCTGTCTCTAAACAGAATTTTACATCTAATTGAGATCGAGACTGAATCTCGGGACTCAGTTGCAGGCACAGCGCTATCACGTGGAGTCTGTGGACCCAAGTCTGCAGGGTCTCGAGACACTATACGTTCTTGGACTCCACATGATAGGCCTAGCGCTGGGCCTGCAAGTGCAGCATTACGTTGTTCTTCCTTGAAATCAGAATATCCGTAAAATGTAATAGGCCTACATCTCAGCATTGTAATAAAAGTTCTCTGTGAACATTTAAGGATGATGCAGATGCACTGCGAAAGAAACCATTAGTATTCAATTGTTAGTCTACACCCTGTACCTATCCCTGTTTGTATGAACGCAGCTCGTTTTGCGTTGCGTTCAAGCGTTGTCTGAGTTAGGTTCATAAAAGCTTCACCTGGTTAGTAGGCCTAGCATTAAATTATCGTATGAAATAATCAAAATAGAATCTAAAGTTTGTCGTAAAAATTACTATAGGCTACGTGTGACTTCAACGTTAAACCACGAGTATTACACGTCTATACTACAAGACAGAAGCTTGATACTATAGGAGCTTGGTTTCGGATTTAGGGAGATCTATAGGTCTAGGGCTCTAGGCAATAGGGAACGTATTGGCTACGTCCCGTAATGCTGACGGATTGGCAAGCTGGCTATAGTCTTTGGCGGTAAGCAGGAGAGAAGATAACATCACTTCGTGTCTTTTAAATCTTAATCCTGTATCGCACCCTGGAATTGGAATCCATAAACGACTACGCGAGAATGCATCGACCGTCAACATGAATGCTGATAGGGGCTGGCTCCAATAAACAACATTGGCTTCATTTAGGAGAATTAGCCTACTGTGTCAGTGACCGTTGTGTCTGTGGCACAAAACACAGATCTCGAATGGAGTAGACGGATCTCCCACTGCAGAAACATCGCAGTGGGTTTAACGATCATTAGCCTAATTAGCCAATGCAGCGAGGACAGCGAGGTTATACGCTACTGTGACGGCACATACGTCTAATTCGTTTTGGGGTCGTCCATTACTGTACTAATTGGGCTTCCTAAGGTTCGCCTGTCCTCTGTGCAATCTGTCTTAAACGCTGCAGCCAGACTTATTGCACCGCCTTTTTGTCCAAGCCGATTAGCCGGGAAATTTTACTCTCACATCGGCTAGCCAAACATATTCAGCTAATTCAGAGAACACGCACAACGTTGTAATGTAAAGTCTTCACGCTGGCTATGACTTTGTAGATTACCGTACAAGTTCGGACTTAGAATGTACTGTTTGGAATGACTTTTTGTGTGCCACAAATTGTTCCTTTTTATGGCATCCTGCTAATGTCTAATTAATTGGCTAACTCTATAGTCGATACGTTTTGACTATGTTTCAAGTAATTTTTACGGCTAGCCGAGGTAGTTTACGTCTTTTTAGGCTAGCTTGGCTCCTAGGTACCTCTGCACTAGCTCCCTCTCTCGAGAATCAAGTACAAGATCCTGCTCCTAAGCCACTATCTGCACGTTCTTCTCGCCCCTCTTCGTTCTGCTGACCGGCTTGATCTTTTCGTACCTCGGTCGCGAACCTCGTTAACCCAGCATCGGGCTTTCGCTGTAGTGGGTCCATCAATATGGAATGACCTTCCCCTGCAATTCGTAGCAGGATTCTGGAGGGGATCTCACTGGCATCTCTTCGCTGCTTAAAGACCGTTTCTCTTTTCTCGGGCCTGTCACGCTGAGAGCGCTTCTGAATAGCTCTGCTGCGAGAAGCGCTGTACAAATGTTCCGATTAGATTAGATTAGATTAGATTAAAGGACATCGACAGAGGGAGCTACAGAAACTCACAATGCGGGGAAGTGGTTATGTCCAATGGGGTCGTCCGCCTCTATAAGTTGTTGGATATAAGTAGGCCTAATTCAGTGCATCCTTTGCTTTAAACAACAGAATTCCATTACAAAACGGTCTGTACTGCTCGTTGGGTAAACTATAGCATAGCGTCCCGTGCTTGGACTCGGCACTTTTAATGTATCTTACCCTGTTGCACATTTAATCCTGGAAGATCAGCAGAGTAGCCTTTTTAGAGTCCACTAGAGCGCGGACGTGATGGGTCATAATAATTCAATGGACGGGTCATGGTAATTCGCAAGATGGGTCATGGTAATGCACAGGACGAAACATGGTTAAGGGTCAATATAATGCATAGTTGGATGGGTCACTGTAATGCACAGGAGGATGGATCATGGTGGAGGATGGGTCATGGTAAATGCAGACAAGGGATGGCCTAAGGTCTTTCATGTATGTAGATGTACATTATGAATCCATTAAAAACAGTTGCATCATTAAATATGAATTTTACGTGTATTTTACAATGTTTTTCTGCTTACTTATGTCCCAATAACATTTGCTAACTACTTCTGCCGTTTAATTTTAAAAACTAATCTCTAGAGCCTATGCGTCTTCAAATATGTCAAATGTCTTCATACACATCATACATCATTATCAAAGATCACATAAAATCATATATACAACACTATACCAGGACACTTACATAGCGCATCGTAAGCAAATCACAAGGCGCTATATATATGGCAGTGGAATGTACACTTCTTGCTGTGTCGGTTAAGACACGTGTCGCGTTTGTGCCAAAAAATATTCTGTTTAATTCCCTACCATACTGTTAGGAAATACTTTAGTGTACGGGGTCACGTCAGGTCTGTGGCGATGACGTTATTACACGGTTACATGAATTCGCTAGAAATTACCTGTACAAAGGAAGCCTATGTTACAAAATGATCAGATCCTGATCCTGTCCAGTAATAATTAACTGATCATGAATGACCATAATTATGTCATTCATTGGAAGGTACGATCTGCTGCGATAATTGACAATGTAAGTTTAACAATTAACAGTTCAGTATGAAAGGTGGCCTACGTTACAAATGATCAGATCGCGATTCAGTCCAATGTATTAAATTGATTTAATAAGTTATCGTTAAATTTAAGTAAAACTAATTACATCCTTTCCGTTCACATAAAATGAAAATTCCTCCTCTACAGGGTATAAATTCCAGTTGACAATTTTCAGATTTCCCAAGTAATTCTGGTTAAGTTCCAGCATTACAAATTATCAGATCGCGATTCAGTGCAATGTAATTAACTGATTTCCCCGAAGGTCTAGCCAGCCTTGCACTTCAAACTCCAAAAAAACAGCAGCAGATCGACAGATCACTCAGTCTTGAGATTAAAACTTTGAACGAGCAGATCTTTGCATATAGAGCAATAAAATCACGACACATTCAAGTGGGATCAAAAGCAAGTTAGTCTACGAGACACACAAATTAAAATAACAGTTAAAAACAAAAGAAAACAAAAACGGAATTCCGGTTGCGTCGTCGTAGCCGTGTTTATCCAAGGACTGTAGCCCCATGGCATGTAAATGTAGTCCCGAGGATGTTCACAAGTCTCTGCGACGCTTGTGTAAATGAAGAACCCACTGGAAGCCTTGTCGATGACAATCGTTGCACCTGTATGAAGCAAACGTACCAGTCGAGTTCAAAATTAGCACAAATTATGTATTTTAGATTTCTATGTTTTTTCAATATTCGTTTATTAATTCAAATTGATAAGTATGGTGTAAGATTACATGATATAGTAGTAACATATGATAAGTTTAACAGGAGTCGAATTTAACTGTATGGCGGCCTGCAAGTCAATGCATATTTTAACGGGTTTGGACTACTGGGACAAAGTCTGCTACTCTACTTTTAACGTTGTTGGAAACTAACATTGAAAGTAGAGTATTGCATGGGACAAATCACCAAAACTACTGGGACAAATCCTAAAACTACTGGGGCAAATCCTAAAACTACTGGGACATTTGTCCCAGTAGTTATAGTTAAAATATGCACTGCTGCAAGTTGCCATATTATGTACTACTGCTCATTTCACAGTCGCCCCCCAGGCATCGGAAAGCTGTGTTTAGTCAACCTTATGAGACTAGCGGATATCGAACCCGTGTCCTTCTGATATTTGTGCCAGCGTGTGACCATTCAACCATAGCTTAGGATTACCTTATTTTGATAAAAAAAGCAACTGGTTTGGAGGAATTAGGTCTCATCAGAAGAAACACACGTTTCCTAGTTAATGTTTTCCTAATTTTATTATTAACAAACAAAAACTGATAAAAAAGACTCAAATATACGGTGTTAGCTGCAATAAAGAATAACCTCCAACCCCAAAGAAAATTAACAGTTGTGTAGAATGCAACTTACCTGTAGTGATGCTCTCTTCAACCGCCATTGATACGTTTCTTCTGAGAATAAGTGGATACTTTGAAGTAACAGAAATAGCCTGGATTGTTGTTTTATCGACTTCAATGGTGAAAGTTAGGTTGGCCTGGAGGTACTGAAAGCTGTAGAAGATAAGTTTGTTAGCACCCGGAGGAGGCATCGGGTTGAAGACCTCAAGTCTGTCTGGTCTGATACGAAATCCGCCAAATCCGTAGATGAGAGACTGGAGAAAAGCACCCATTCCTGGTAGATAGTTCACATTTCCCACCTCCTGATCAGACATGCTACGCTCGTTGTACTCTGTCCAGATCTGCCAAAACAGGAAAGCAATGCAACAGCTAGCAACAAGGTTAACTCCATGTATGATGTTACATGATCGCAGAATGCGAGGTGAATGCCAGACCCGTCAGTGCATTGCATCGTTGAAATGCACGTATTTTTCGAGGTCATCGTCTTCATTACAAATGATATCCAAAACACATAGCCCTGGATTGGAGGTGCGTGACAGACCAATTAGTTATTATGCCCGACCATCAATGACAAGGTCAGAAGTTCAAATCCCAGCCAGTCCAGACTATCTCATGGTTTCTGTTCCATTAGTGGACCAAGTAAACTTGGCTACGTACATTAACTATTATTATAAATAATTATTAGCGGCTTGCTTCTATAACGGCAATGTCTAATGCACACGGCACAGCGGCGTAGCTATGATATTCGCAGGGGTTGCTAGGCACCGGGGCCCACGACCTCCAGGAGTCCACAGAGACAATTCAATAATATACTACTTGACAGTCCTACTTATTTGGTGACAGATCGAGTAGTTGTGACGGCATACACATGAGTCCATGAGGACCATGACAATATTGGTAAGACCGTAAGAATGCAAGTCTACAGGCCTTACTTGGCCAAACAGGGGCCCATGTGGGACCCACTGCACTGGGCCCATGAAAAGCTAGCTACGCCACTGACAAGGCATCAACCAATGGCACACCAGAGTAAAGCCGTAATCAGGTCAACATCCAGAAGACCAGTTTATTGAGACAAAGAGACAGCATATGGTGGAGAGACACTGATAAACATTTTAAAAATGAGTAATTTAAAGCCTGTGTAATCACGTTTACTTTGGGTGGTTGATAAGACAGTCATGATGACTTTTCAGACAGAAGGATCTCATTCGTGCATAGAAATTTGCGAAATGCACAAAATACAAAAGCATATAGAATATAAAAAATGCGAAATTTAAGAGCAGCACAATACACATTTACCTTGAAGGGCTGAATGAGGTAGTCCTGGTAACTTTTCAGGAAGTAGGATCTCATCTTGCTCTGTTCGTTTGTCCATTTCCATCCAATCGTGAACCAGCTCCAGGTCATTGCTGGCGTTTTTGTATCCGTTAGTGTCTCGTAGAATTCCAGGTCATTCCGCATGATATCAGCACTGTAGTTCCAGTTTAGTGGATAGTTCAGCATAATGGTATCAGCCTGCTTGATCGGACGGTCCTTCTCTGTATGCATAAAAATTATAGAATGTTAGCAGCCCAAAACTTAACAAAGATTTGTTGTAAGAACAATTTATCTGTTTGCTCTCGTTCAGTCAATAAAACGCTATATGCAAGTCCAAAATCCTAATCTGACAAACCGTTTGATCATCCAATTAATAACCCAGTTCAATTTGTCTTAACTTCGATGCACCTTCCACGCTCACGGCAACATAATCAAGTGGCTACCCCAAACAACATAATACCCTGACAACTGACAACTTTTTATTTCCAGAAGCACAATGCATATAACAATTAACAACAATTATAACTTGACGAATACATATCGGTGCATTGGCTGGGGAACAGGGGAGACCCAAAAGGGGCACAAGCCGCGCTTAATTGGGGTCACCCTTTTAAACAATAATCAATTATGGCTGGTTAGTCAGTTGAAAGAAAGAAAGGTTCAACTCAATAATGTTCTTAACTAAATAATAACATTGCAATTTACTAAGAAGATCAATATGTAAGAAAGAAAGGTTCAACTCAATAATGTTCTTAACTAAATAATAACATTGCAATTTACTAAGAAGATCAATATGTAAACAACTCGATCAAACAGTGTTAAACCCTAACATTTACCTTCTTTTTAGATTAACTGGAGGATAAAAGACTATAAAAGATTAAAGACTATACTTACTTACTTATAAGCATATATCAATATACCTTATTTCAAATCTTTAAAGACAACAATTAATGCCGCTTAGCGAATAGATGAATACCACTGGCACCATTTACCTGAATCGAAGCCCGTATACTGAAGGTGAAGGCGCTTCACATTGTCATATGGGAGGTTGAGGTACATGGCCTTCTGTAGGTACTCATCAGGAACTTCTTCACGTTCATTACGTTGACAGAGACAAGAGAAATAGCGAGCCCAGTGAAGGGCAAGGCTAGCGGCACAAAGTGTAAAGGCATTGTTGTCTTTGTTTGGATGCGAATCGTCTGGTCCCGTTATCCCTAATTAAAGAAGAAAACCAGCCAGTAAATTATTTGCCCTCATTTGCTCTTTAACATTGGTGCATCTCATCGTTTTTAAATTTGCTGTGTAAAGATTATATTAAGCCATATAGAAACAAACGAAGCCATTCCAGAAGGTGGCAAAACTTATAAATGAAAAAGATAAAACTGAACGCTAAATTGATTTGAAACTGTGAGTGGACAATATAAATATGTTCATAATGATATGATAGTAATGACAAATTGACACTATAGTATATATATTCTAAAGTTGTGTTTTCGTATTGGAGTCTTCAGAATTGTCTCGTGCCTTCTGAGACAAAAAACGAAAAAGTTGAAACTTTGAAATAAAATATTGAGGAACCAAAAACAATGGCCTGGATGCAGCAGATTGTTAGATCCATCTCTTATTAAAGCATTATGGGCACTAGAGCCTGATAACTATAACTAATGCATAACTAATGCAATGCAGAATATCTTGTGCACTTTTAACAGCTTTCCTGACCTTGGTACATTCTGCTCAGCAACTTCTTAACACATTCTTTAACAATATCCAGTGACTCTTGTCATTAGCTATTGTTGCTATAGAACGTGTAAAATTAAATAAACAATTATCACGTTTAATTCATGTACAAAGTTTCGAGATCAATTTTCTGTCTCCAGTGATTCTATATGTGAGATTAAACCTGACCTTACACAGCACAAAGATTGCCTCTTTTTGCAAGTTCAAACAAGTAGTCTACTGAAGAGATTGAAATCACACAGATGATAAACCATAACATTCAACAGGTAGTCAAGACTCTGGCAATTAAATTTCAATCCAAATCTTACCAATCATGTCGTATCGACCTTTCTGTGGGTTGTAGATAGCTTGATTTGCCAGGAACTTGGCAATATCTCGTGACAAGTCACAGCCCTTGTAGACCGGATTAATCATGAAGTCTCGATCTCTTGTCATTGAGTAGTACTGTCGTATTCCCCAGCTGACACCTGCCGTCACGTAGACCTTGCGCCAGTTGCACTTGGGATCCGTCTTCACACAAGTGTCCGGAGACACCTCCGCTCCACTGAATGCACTCTCGTAGGGAAAGTGAGCGCCCACACCCCCAAACAGACCAGCATTGGATGTCGCTGATTGCAACATGGCACTCCTGATACAGAAAGAAGTTATGATGTAATGTCGATGTCATAATACGCCACCCTTGAGTGGTTCTAAAAAAATGCTATATAAATGCTCATTAACTTAAAGAGTAGCGCCTTTTAAATCTTCTGAAAGGCACTGTACAATATATACTGTGTTTGAAAGGTTCTTGGTGAATATCATTACTTTAACCATTTTTAATTATTAATTAAGATTAGTTGTCTTAATTTAAAAACAATACAACATCATTATCAAGAGACTTTAGAGAGCCATATCAAGTACCACCATAGAACAGGGTACTATTATAACGAGACTAAAATTGAAAAATTGTCACCAATGCTGATAACAAATAGCACCCGAACTTATGGACATCAGTATGATACTGTAAATAGATCTGGAAAACACTTACCGATATCTTAGCTGATTCTTTGCCATATCAGGATGAAAGGGTAACATTGCAGGCATGATGTAGAACTCGTTATCCCACATAACGTGTCCCTGGTAGTCCTTCTTCAGCGATCCTTTGCCAATGCTAGTTCTTCCACAACCGTAGAAGACCTCGCTGTAAATCGGAGGCAGTTGTGGACTCTCGGCTGGCAACGAGTTCAGTATGTAGAACTGGGCAAAACGGACGGCTTTCGTCAGCTGGGCGTCGGCTCCCTGGATCTCGACCCTTCCTCTGTTCCAGGTCTTCCTCCACTCAGCCACGTGTTGCATGAAGAGGTCATAGTTGCCTTTGGCAGGAGGAGCTGCCTGAATGATCGACTGTGCCATGTCAAACTCAGACCTGACACGGACATTCAAAAGCACAACACTTCAACACAGTGCATATTTTAACTGTATAACTACTGGGACAAATGTACCAGTAGTTTTAGGATTTGCCCAAGTAGTTTTAGGATTTGTCCAAGTGGTTTTGGTGATTTGCCCCCAGTAATACTCTACTTTCAATGTTAGTTTCCAATAACATTGAAATTAGTGTAGCAGACTTTGTCCCAGTAGTCCAAATCCGTTAAAATATGCACGGCTTCAACAGCTGTATGCTCTTGAGTTGGTGACGCGGCAGTAGGTCCAAAATGCAATCTGCCTGTGGCGTTGTCCACTCGTTTAATATTGGTGACAATCTAGTACAGGGCTGGGACCTCCTTTGGCCTACCTTTTGGACAACCCCTCTGACTTGACACAGCGCTCGTTAATAAGCTGTGCCCTGCGCTTGGCTTTTCCGTGGCGCTTTAGACGTTTGGAGACTATGATTACGAGTAATACCGTTAGCCTTATCTCCTATGGTGCAAATCGTTAGCTGCTTTGCTCAGGAAAACATCTCTGCTAGGTTTTGACTGGTTTTACTCAGTAGTAACACTAATGCAGAGCAACATAATATAGCAGGTCACCTCTGGAATTCACTGCCCAGTTTTGAGAATATTCAGGTCCGCAAATGTCATTCAGAACTAAAGTCAAATGCTTCTGATCCACAGTGCTGTATCAATTACTTTGCAAATGTAATTCAGTTACAATTACAATTACAGAACTTGTAATTCAATTATATGTATTTCAATTACTTAACAACACTGCTGATCCAGGTTGCTTAACCTTTGTAGCTTGCCTTCTGGTACTTTGACTTAGGCCTACCAGATTTCAACCCTGCTTTGCCATGATGGTGCACGATGGAAAGCTGACTCAGAGCTAGGTCACATGGTGTTCCATGGATGGTCCTCCATCCAATTATTAACTGGGCGTAATGCTGCTTAATTTCATTGCACGTGAAAGGTCTGGGCTCTCGACCAGTCTCCTAAAAATAATAGATCAGGTTTGCATTCCATTTGAATCATCGTTCAACCCGAGTATCAAATATCTTATGAGTTTCAGTCGAAACTTGTAAGAATCTCTGTTACCTTTACGTATTACATGGAAGACAGATCTAGATTTTCAAAAGAGATCAGTGATGTCTGAAAATAATCAAACCTTGCATTGGCTTCCTGTTTGTCGATGGCCATGATCATTGTGTAATTGGCCTCGCGGTTGCTTCCACTAATGGAGATCTGTGTCAGTGGAAGCATGTAGAATATATGGACGACTTGTTTCGATCCACTCTTCTCAAAAGATTTCGTTTCACCTTTGACCTGCCTATCAACAGAATTAAACATTGAATAGACACATGAAATCGTAGGTGAAATAAAGAAAAGTACAAATTCGTAGCTGAAATAAAGAAAAGTATGAATATTTTATTTAAGCTCTGCTATATTTACTATGTTACAGCACGACCCGTTTAAAGGGAAAATATTTTGACTTCATTTCACCTAGTCTAAAATTCCACAGTATCAACACTGCAACACACCATGCACCACGCAATGATAGTTGCTTCAAAAGTAAGGCTTTATTCCATAACATTAAACTTTTGGAAGACACAATGGAGATTCTAGACACATTGCGAAGATTTGGCATACTATTTGACATGACACAAGTCTATCAGATTTGTTCTGAATTTCTTGATGGTCACTGGCTCTAAATTGTCCTGAAAATTGGATTCCAAACACCAGTATCTGCTGAAACATGCCTTCCCATCACCAGACATTCAAGTTCAACATTCCTGAATACTGTATCAACAAACTCCGCAACATTCCATTTCATAAAATCATTGCCACACTACTCATATGCTCAATACATATCTTTTCGGTTTAAAGTGAAACAAATTTTCATGCATGACTCATACCAGTTGCCACGATAATTGAGCGGAGAACCAAAAGTCAGATCACCCAATGAATCCCAAGTCGGATAGTTCATAGTAATTGTTCCCCCTCCTAGGGTTGCTGGGTTCATCTTCACGTTAATGTCACTGACAAAAAGGCGAATGTACTTCTGATGGACATAGACTTTATGCTCAATGTCTGCAAACTCACACTTGATCGACTCCATGAAATAACCTGAATTAAAAAAGCAAGATCGCTTTGTAGGAATCATCAGATCACAACAACAAAAAATCAAATGGTTCATGCTTTCAATCGGTAGACAGATAAGCCTACGAAATTCATAACTTAATAATTCCAAACATTTATAAAAAAATAATAACTTAGTCAGGCCAAGAACCAACAGAATGCATACAAATAGCTAGATTAATATAAAAAAAATTGAACTTAAAAACGTTACCAATGAAATGCTATACAAGTTTTGGATAAAATTAGCCCAACAATAGCAATATCTGCTGTAGTTCATTAAAAAAACGATAACAGCAGCTATTCCCCAACAAATAAAAATCAACTTTATCCAAAATAACAATCTTTGCAGCACTTCCCAACAAATCTACACACTAGCCTACTTGCCCAACAATAGTAATCCAGGCAGTACCTACCATCTTGGGCATTAAGCGTAAACTTTCTGGTTGCTCGTCGCTCAAAATCTGGAGTCGTAAGATTTACTCGAGTCATGAGTAGTGCTGGAATCGCCGCTCGGTGTGACTCGGCTAAAAAATGAGCAATTTACCAGCAATTATTTCTTTATGTTGATTTTTACTACAGCAGCTTTTGAATTTCAGTTATTCAATCATTTATTTTAAATGTAAGTTAAAATTATAATCCACATGCGTGATCGGCACGCCATTAGTGACTCTTCTTGTTATCCATGCATTGTTTTCGTTGCTAAAGACATTTCTGTCCTAATGACATTTTAACATTATATAGATTGGTGCAGGCAGCGCTTATTGTGAAGTACAAAAAGGAGCTACAGCAATTGTCCAGATACATAATTATACAACTATAACTTGTTAACGCTTGTGACCAAATGAAACCAAAGCCTAAACTTGATACCCAAAGGCAGTTGCTGATTTTATTTCTCAGAGTTGTAACAGGATTAAAGTTGTGCAGTATTTGACAGTCACACAAACACAGGCCCATGCAAAGCTGGCAATAGGCCCATGTAGGCCCCATTAATTTCAAACTGTTCATTAAGTATTTTGGCAATCAATCAGTGATAAGTGCTAACTACATATCATTTCAGCATATAATATACATGTACATAGTGGACATGAATATGATGCATGACAGTTCTAATTTATTCATTTATGAGTTATCTGCATTAATCTTTATGCTAATGTATTCCCTTTCCAATTTTAACTGTCCATCATGGAGAGTAGGACCCTCAAATACCGTAGGCTCTTGCCAGCCGGTCCAACCTGGCCACCTCTGTTGTTGCCTGCATAAACACAGAATTTAGTAATTAGTTTCCTTGAATTGAGCTAAATAAATGTCACATTTCCCATCTTGTCATGTGATAAACTGACTCACCTCCTTCTCCGCTGAATAAACCATTGAGGTAGATAGCATCACTGTAGACTGTTGTTCCAATGTAACCATTGCCAAGCGTCGGCATATACCTTGTGTTTATTGTCCTCTTGTCGGGCATCATTGGTATACTTTGAAAAAATTGACACAGAACATCTAAACATTTAAAAACCAGCCGATTTATAATTTAAAACAACACTCAAATATCCTGGCAGCCATGCTCATTGTCCCCACATTGGGCCCCAAACGGTTTCAGCAGTCATTATTGGCACATTGTGGGCCACGTTTGGCCCAATAGACATTGATGTCTTGAAAGTAATGTATCAGTTCGAGTAGCAAAAGAACTAACAAACTTTACAGGCACTTTAAAGGCATGATGTTGATTGTTGACACAAGCAGACAAAGAGATGCTGCATTTAGAGCTACATATTTCTTAGCCTCGACGTAAGTAAAGCTTACATAATCCTTTTATTTCAGAAAGATTGTATAGTTTACCTAACTTACCTTACTTTACTTCCCTTGTCTTGCCTTGCCACATAGTCCTTATCTTACCCTTTGCACCTCACCTTAATTTACCTTAGATATCTCACCTTACCATGCTATGTCTTACCTATTTTAACTTCCTGTGCTAAGCCTACCCTTCATTACCTACTTTTCCTAAACCTACCTTGTCTCGCCTACGTTAACTTCCTTTTCTTAGCATAGCCTTGCTAAGCTACCTTACCGTATCTGCCTGCATAGCTTACCTAGAGCTCCTGATTTCATAAGGGGTGGTGCTTTCATCACCAATGTCTGTCGACTGCCTCTTCATCCTCTGCGATTTCACTGGTTTTGGCTTTGTGTCTGACTGCTTAGATTTAGACATTAGTTGTCCCAACTCCTCGAAGACATTGGCAAAGCTTTGCAGCGAAGGAAATTCAATGGATGAGCAGTTATCAGCAAAAAGTAAAAAGCAGCAAAGCAACACACCAAAGGTATTTGGTTTCAGCAACATTCTGAGATCTAAAACATAAAAAATCATTTTAGAACATGTTAAAATCATTTAGGATCAGTTTATTTCTGAGATACTGCGAACTACATGTACATTCTGCTTAGCAACTTCTTAACACATTCTTTAACAATATCCAGTGACTCTTGTCGTTAGCTAAATTATTGTTAGTTATTGTATAGCATATGTGCCTTTAAAACTTTCTTAGATGGTAGGCCCCTACTAGGCCTACATAAATTATTGTGTACATTTTATTGTAGCCCTATATAAGCATTTGTAAAGCTCCTCTAGTAGGGTGAACTGTTCAGAAGTACTCGATGTACATACATGTAGACATATAAGTGCACGAAAAATCAATAGACGCTATATAAATGCATATTCATAATTATATTTATATTCAGCATACATATTCATATTTATAGGTGAATTCAAATTCACATTCTCCACGCTATATGAATGAACATCGTATATCTCCCCATAGCTTGTCTAAAAGTAAGTTATCAGTAAGAATGCATATTCAAGCAGAGCCAGTTTTTGTAATTGTAATAATGTAATTGTAATTGTGGCATTTATAAAGCACCACTTCAAGAAAAAACCTCATCAGTAGCGCCCAAGTTATAGGCTTATGAGAGGCCTAAGTTTTTGTACACGACCGTCACTCGAAAAGATAAACCATAATAATGATTCAAACTTTAACATGACGA
Organism: Aporrectodea caliginosa; assembly: GCA_020284085.1. Classification (NCBI taxonomy): domain Eukaryota; kingdom Metazoa; phylum Annelida; class Clitellata; order Crassiclitellata; family Lumbricidae; genus Aporrectodea; species Aporrectodea caliginosa. The sequence goes on along the minus strand of JACEVL010000006.1, from coordinate 2,174,718 downwards.
GAAAAGGTGTGACTCGCACAATCGTTGACACTATTTGCAATCATCAATCACTACATAACGGCAAACCACTTAGCACCACTCTGAATAACCATCTCGCTAATTAGTTCATTAGTTCATCTCGATCTTAAAACGTGATCCATTTATCATAAACAAACTGCTTACCTGTCAGCTGGGTTTGGATAGTCAATACGTCTATCGCTGGTTTCGTTATCTGCTTCAAAAGCGAGAGATTAACAGACTCCTATCTATCGCATCGTTCCATACAGGTACGGTCTAATTGCACGCATTTGACTCCTGTATCTAAGGCTGTACAGGTAGCATACCTTTGAGCGACCTAATGCGCATGCGCACTGCCCAAAACAACTCAGATTTGGGCGTTTCCTATTGGTCGGCCGTTTAAACAAACACGATTTGTCACGCGTCTTCTACTTCAGAATGAGTAAGAGGCTAAACTTAGTGGAGGTGGTCAAGCATGACCGCAATTCCATTCGCGCTGTTGATTTGCCGCTTCTTTTGATATAATCCTAGAAACCGCGCGCTCCTGTAAATAATATTCCTAACTACCGAAGCAAAACAACAGCGCGGTGTCTACCCGAGGACATTAATAGTAGGCTACTGGCGTAGGACTACGGAGCACTCTCAAGCAGGCAGCGGTCGTGAAGAATGTCCCCAATAAATTCATTGAAATACTGTGCAGCATTGAGGTCAACGAGCTCTTGTAGGCTGTATAGGTCGAGGCCATAGCGTCACTGTAAAAAGTGTACATTAATTTATTGATTTGTTGCAATCATTCAGAGAAACTTTCATTACGATATAATTAGCCTAACTGTAGGCCTAACCTAAATAGACCTACACTAAAATAACACTGTCAACACCACGTGTCTAGTGCGTCACGTTAACCAAACACAAACATAGTCAGTATGCAAAGGAAAGTTCATACTTCATAGGTCCATTTAACTTGCCCGAAGGCCTGTTATGTGTGTGAAGTGCTCACGTGTGTACGTGCGACTTCCGTTTCTTGGTCTCGGCATGTGAAGGAGGTGGCAAATTCATGCACCACCTTAACTTCCCCAACTGACAGTGTAGACGCTATAGTCGATGTGCTCACGCAATGATTAGGGAACATAAATCTTAGAATATAGGGCCTATCTTTCTGTCCTGGAGGAGAGTTGAACCCGACCTTTGGATTGACAGTCCAGAACGCTACGCCATAGACGCCTCATGACAACATTATTATAGGCCTAATAACAATAACAGGTGCTTAGCAGATTACGGAGCAAAGACAAGACAATAGGTAGCCTAGCTAGTACGTAAAATGTAGACGAAGGCATTTGCATATAACTTCGCCTCGGCGTCAGCTAATGACAGCTAATGACAGAATGCTGCCTGCTGCCTGCCTGCCTGCCTGCCTGCCTGCCTGCCTGCCTGCCTGCCTATCTGTCTGTCTGTCTGTCTTTCGTACAGTTAGGGTGATACGTTGGCTGCTCTGATTGTAGTACTGTGTGAACTTTAAGATAGAAATTGTACCACTGCACACAATTTTATAACTTACAAACGGTTCGTTTGGGCATAATTTATCACTTCGGGACGGTGGAGACAGTTTTAAGATTGAAATCGAATCGTTCAATCGCCAGGTGCTAATATGCAATTGAAGTGATTGCTCTAGTCTACGTTAGTTTATTTCCATTATGGCGACATCTTGCGAATGTTTTTAACAACGCTGTCTGCTTTCGTGCGTGTTTAAATTCAGTGCGTGTTAAAATATATTCAAAAACTACCAATTATAGTTCACAGTCCGACTACTAAGTTTTGGCCTTATTTGGTGGCTAGTCTCATTTGTAAGTATGATTTCGATTAAATTTAAAATTTGCTCTGAAATGTGTGTTAATGCGGGGAGATGGTTGAATGGTAACACGCTCTCACGAAAAGTAAAAGGATGCGGGTTCGATACTTGCTGGCCTCGTACGGTTGACTCAGCCTTCAACTCCCTAGGTGGCGGCGGTAAAATGAGCAGTATGGACGGATGGACACATTGCAGGCTGCCATTTAGTTAAATTCGACTTATGCTAAACTTGCTATCATCTGTTACTACCATATCATGTAATCTGTACTTCTTAGCGCAAGCTTCGGCGCATGCGCATTGTTCAAACTGCGTTACTTCCAATAAATTGGCGCAGTGAGGGTCGGTTAGGCCTCCTGCAGAGTCGGTAAGTGCCAGGTTAGGCGTTGTGACGGTCGGCTAGCGTCAGGATAAGGGTTAAAGTCGTCGTTAGGTAAAAATGTGAAAAACTTTCCACCGCAAAAGTATTATTTTTGGTAAAGTCGTAGTTTACGTTGCTAAATTATTCTAATGTCTTCAATGCCGTACTTGACGTTGGTAAGTAAGAAGTCTACCTATGTGCCTTTTAACTATCATCAATCCACCTTCCATTTCATTAAGAAATTTTTTTCAATCCAACTTCTATTTAATTTGAAAAATTACTTTTATCAATCCAACTTCTATTTCATGAAATAAATATTTTTCATCAATGGAACTTTTATTTAAGCAAAGATATATTCTCATGGATCCAGCTTCTAATTAAAAACAATTATTTTCATCAATACAGTTTCTATTGAATCCAAAACTTAATTTCATCCATCCAGCTTCTATTTATGGGAAAACTTATTTTCGATCGATCCAACTTCTATTTTGAACACAGGAACGTTTTCATCAATCCCACTTCCATTTAGGGAAACAATTTCTTTCATCAATCCAGCTTCCATTTTACAGTGACAACATCAAATAATTTAGCAACGTAAACTACGACTTTACCTATTTTTTCATGCATTGCGTGGCGGAATCTTCCGCCGCAGAAGCACTACGCTTTTTTATTATGATATTTATTTAATGTATTTCGTAACAAAATTAGTCGGACTTAGGGCCTACGTTTTTATTCTCGAACTACATTATATTTCCCTGTAAAATTCGGCTTCAGTCTCATTTTACAGGAATTATGTGTTCTAGGAGTAATGGATCGTGACCTAAATCATAAATATCTCCTATAACTTAGATTGTTTCAACGCAGTGACCTCCTGGAATCAACTGAATAATGCATACACATCGGTTGATGCTTTTTACATTGTCATAACCAGTGCGACCACTCACCATTTTCTGAAATCCCAAGCTCTTTAAAAAAATCCCAAGATTGGCCAAAGTGTACCAAACAATCTCAAGTTACTGAAAACGAAAAAGCTGTGATCAAATATGAAATGCATTTTGACAATCACAATAATGCCTAACTAAAAACTCGCAAAGAAAAAACGGAGCATAGCATTGAATTAACAAATTACAATGCTTACAATTAAGTAACAATAATAATAATAAACGTCTTTCTGCGAGTTTTTTCTAATCTGATTGCCTGCCACTGTTGAAAAGTACAGTAAACGCTAGTATGTAGACGTTAGAAAAAATCCCAAGATTGCTATTCAAAATCCCCAGATCCCAAGTCGACCCCAAAAGTCCCAAGATCTTGGGACAAATCCCAAGGAGTGGTCACACTGGTCATAACACCGCTAAAGAAGTGTAAAGTTAAGATTAGGGCCTACTGGTAGACTTGATAGATTACAATTTCAGACTTCACTTTCTAGTTCAACATCTCATTGTAATTTATGATCCCTGCTCTATGCTTTCTGCAGCCGAACTTCCCACTGCCCGTAGGCCTACTCTTGTTACAGTCTGGTAGTGCCCATAAGTCCAAATCCGGGATAAAGGAGGAGGGCGACGCTAATCATCTTTGTAAGTACACAACGTCGTTAAACAGCTAGGCCTACTAACCAAATTTCTTCAGCCGCTGAAGTCAATGTTTGGCTGGGCATGCCTGGCTGCCTTTCAGTCGCCCTGTGATCTCTTTGGCCTTTTCTCTGGTTCAGAAATTGTCCCAGTTTTGATCTTGTTCTTGGGTTACTGTAATTAAACATTATTTTCTACAGCGCCTTCTATAGGTAGCCTAATCAACGGTAATTTAATCTGATCTATTTTTAACTACTGAGGAGTGAGGGCATCACACAGAGGTATCTAGACATAATTTTCTAAATGTGCGTGTGTATATGGCCTTGTGTTTAGGGATTGGGGTTGTTTTGGTGTCGTTTTGAAGGATTGTTCGTCTTCGAATAATCTAATCTGACCGAAGTTGGACATTAGACAGAAGTAAAAATTGACATGCATGCAGTGCCTTCTAGTACTTCTCTTATCCGATGAAGTCTAATCTGGACACTTTTATAACGCTATAGGCATCAATCGGTCGCAGAGTCTGACTGGGATCAGTTTGGGGTCTTGCATGGGCGTATTTAGGGGGTGGTTTTAAATACGAGTTCAAACCCCCGAAATTAGTTTCCGAATTTTTTTTATGCTTTTACATACGAAATGCAAAAAAACTTAGACTATCTTTTGTGACCATATCCAATGGAAACCCCGAAATCTTAAAACCCCTCCGAATTTTTTCCTGGGTACACCCCTGGGACCTTACCATTTCAGTTATGCAGAGGGCCTCGAGCTTAGGGAGTTTGCGTATTTAGACTGTGTATTGTCGTATAATTAATTCCCTTCTGCGCTAAGGGTTCCGCGTGCTAAAACCGAAGGGACCATGTGCCGTGGTACATGGACACAGTGGCCAGTCCGCCACTGATCGGCAGTCACTTTAGAAGAATAAGGGCAGTCTCTTAAGCCAACTCTAAGGAAGTGTTAGCGACTTCATTTTCTTAGCCTCGGCCTATGAGGGCGGGTGGCAAGTCCGCTCCGTAGGCATCACAGCTTCCCACCGGCAGTGTCCGATCAGTAGGCCTACTCATTACAGCTGAGTTGGCTAGGGTAACAGATGGAGCAGAAATTTCGAACCAAATTTCTGCCCTGGCGAGGATTTGAACCTCCGATCTCTCGATTGACAGTCCAGCACGCTAACCACTACACATCAGCCCCAGTCAGTCACTTCTAAACAACATCGTATTCCGAATCCTCGACCAGAACGACAAGAGTTTGTAAGCCTCTGTATAAACGGTGAGTATTACGTTTGAGACGGTCCCTCGACCGCCCGGGTAGGCGTGGCTAGAGCCGTAGTAGACCTTTCCCCCGTCAGCCGGCGATGAGTTGTTGCAGTGCCACAGACAGCCGCCTCTATTGGGCGTGTGGTGTTTGTTGTGAAGCAGTGCACGTCTTTGTGGCTGGCACAGTTGCAAATATCCATCTTTTCATACCCGATAAGAGCCGAGGTATCGGGCGGACTGCGAACGGCGTCGGCGGCCTGGCCTCTCTATTCCAGGACCCAGTGCCTGAGTGACTGGCGAAACCGTTCTGGATTAAGCAGAGACTAAAGTCTAAGAAGAGTCTTACGAAGTTACGACAATATCGGAAACTTGCGCGCGGGCAGACAGTAGTAGTTTAAAAAACAATCGTTGAGGCTGAGGTGAACCTACGCACGAGTGATTATAACTGTTATGGAGTAACTTAGCTTCGGTTAGACTACAGGCGTTTGGCCATCCATGGAATTGGCTGTCTGCAGCGTTTTGACTACGTGACGGTAAGAAAGATTTCTATGTTGTCTGCCATTAAAGTTCTTGCTTTCATCCGAGACTTTTACGTTATATTATGGCTTTATTCGTATTCGGCTCATCTGAGTTTTCAGCCAAAAAACCTATCTGCGTTCAAGCTGCAGTTTTGGTGTATGTTGTTATCTTGTTGCAACCCTACTTCATTTGTGTTCAGTTTATCAGCATGCTAAGGCATCTGAAGCGTAGGAGTGCATGACGATCAAGTTGTTATCATACCCTACTGTCAACAAAGTGTGTTAAGTCCCAAGTAACGTTAAAGATTGGCCTTGCAAACAGGATGGAGGGAGTTTTATTAGTAATTGTTTTCATCTATTAGGCTATTTGCTTCTTTTAATCCTTTTGGAAGCCTCTTTCTGACCCACTAGCACCTCCTACTGAACTTGCCAGTAGCATGAGTACATCAGTTGCACACTATTAATGAGGAAAGCAGATGGCTAGGATAATGACCATAGGTTCCCGTATTCCGAGGTTCAGAAAGTGAAGTTACCCATGGCTGCCTCTGGGGTGGGGGTGCAGGAGGAGTTGACTTAAGGGACTGCAACAATGTTTGCACATTTATCAAGCAGGCAAATCTTTATTGAACCAAAAATTAGAGTGACATTGTGATAATGATGAATGCAGGTGAGTTGATTATAAATGATTATGATTGATTTTTTTATCAATAAATGGATGAGTTATTCATATAATAGGGTTGAATTATTGTTAACATGTACTGATGCAATGCAACGGTTTGGAGAGGAAAGATGACCCAGTTATAAATGGAAAAGTGCAAGTACTTTATGATTTGTTTATTGTAGCCCTGCTCTTGTGACCCTGCACTTGTAACAGTCTGTCACTGCTTTTATATACTGTTTCACTGAACTTTTCTGGACTGAACATTTTCAAATTTCCTTAAAATGCATTTATTCCAATTACCTAGAAAGTCATATGTACAGTGCTTTTCAGAATACTTAACAGGCACTGTATAAAGTGTGTAAATGAAGACGATATATGCAATTCCAGAGTGCCTTTGAGGAACCTATCAAAGATGTAGATATTCAGGACTATGATTCGTAACTGGTACGAACTACCTACCTTTAAATAGCAGCGCAACGCCGCATTAACCGCTAGGCTTCCAGCCAGACAGCGCTGTGTTGATTCGTAAAGGTTATTTCCAGGCCAGGTTATAACGAAGCCATATCCACCTTGCTGATATCAAGCTGGGTTGGAAAGTCAGCCGCCGTGCGCCAGGTGGAACGGAAACGTCAGCAGGTAATCAACCAAAGAAAAGGCCAAATGTGTTATGGCAACTGGAAGGATGATGTGAGATGAAAACGAATTGAAAGATTGCAGAGTCCAAATTATGCAGTTGCCTTTATGAGCCACAGTTAAGATTTATGAGTTAGTTTTTTCCACATGACCTTAACTTGAACAGCTTCAGCTGGGTCAAGGTCAGACTACTATTTTGCTCCTTCCACAGGTTGTGCGTAATAATAATAAAATAAGGATAATAATAATAATAATAATAATAATAATAATTTTTTGTGTCTCCAGATAATGTTTTAATTCCTGATGGATCTGAGGTACCTCGAATAAAAAATTATTATAATAATGGTAATAATAATATTTGTTTATTAATTCACACTGAAAAGTGCTCAGTAAGATTACTTGATATAGTAGTAACAGACAATAAGTTTAGCATGAGTCGAATTTAACTGTATGCAAGCCTGCAAGGTGCCCATCTGTCCTACTGCTAATTTTACAGTTGCCCCTAGGGAGTTGAAGGCTAAGTCAACCTTATCGGGCTAGTGGGTATCGAACCCACGTCCTCCTGATTTTTGTGCCAGTGTCTTACCATTCAACCATCTCCCCTGTTCAAGTCAGAGTTCGATTGAAAAGCTTGATGCTATCCAACTAAGTATATAGCAGCATGAGAAATTAAATTGAGAAAATAGGTTGCATGACACTGTTATGCTTGGAATGTAGAGAACGATAAAATACCCGGCTTGGGGTATCAACTACCCCACTGAGTATATATAGTAGCATGACAAACAGAAATTGGAAGTTGGAAACTAGGTTGCATGCCCCTATTATGCTTGGAATGTAGGAAGGACATAAATATACCTGGTTTGGGGTATCATTTACCCCACTAAGTAATAGTAGCATGACAAGCAGAAATTGGAAACTAGGTTACATGTCCCTTTTATGCTTGGAATGTGGAGAAGATTAAATGGTTTCCATAAAAGGACTTTTTAAAGGAATGTTCAGATTGACCATTTCACCATATCTTGCAGCAATGTTGTGATTTCACGTTGACATGCAATTACCTATACACACATACACACACATACACACACGCACGCACACACAAACTCACGCAAACACACGCATGCGCACACACGCACGCACGCACACACATGATTTATATATATATGCCTGTATATTGACTGACATGTTTCTATTTAATTATATGTGTGTGCATTTAGATTTTTATTTGCCGGGTGTATAAATTTTTATGCAAGACACATACTCTCTAGTATTGATGCTCGTAAGACGTATCTGGGTATATAAAGCTATAGATGTATCTTTGGCCGAGTAATGCACACACATTATATACACAGGCGTGTATGTATTTAGGTCTCTGTACAGGCAGTCAGTTGTTGGGGTGCTAAGCCCTGCGTTTTTGCGCGCAGACACTTTTCGCATTTATCATCGTTTACGATATACGAACTCTAAACAGACATTCACCAGCGACTTTGCGAACTCAATAAGCACTTTGTTGACTGGGCACAAAGCTCTCTCTTTATTCTATCTCTCTATCTGTTTGTCTGTGTGTCTGTCTGTCTTTGTCTATTTGTTTGTCTGTGTGTCTGTCTGTGTATCTCTGTCGCGGCAGGGAGCAGTGCACCCCATTCTACAACTCGCCCCGTTCGTCCATAGCCCCCAATCTGTTTTCATACGCCTTTATAGGTTTGAAACATTTGACTGGATGGAGAGGGAGGGTCGGCGAAGTAGCCAAGTGGCAATGCGGACGACGTCGTGAAAGGCGAATGAATGAAAGCAAGCGAAGCGGGGTTCAAGTGGGTCGATGGAGGCGATTGAGGCGTGTTCGCAGGTGTAGTTTTTTCGTCCGTCATAAATATTTTAATTTAGGAGGAGCCATAGATCATTTGGTCCGAGGCAGGATAATTACAGGTTCCATGTTCGACCGACAATTCAGACTGACTCTTGCCGAGACAGATGAAACGCGGTCTAGATTTGCGAAAATCAGTGAGAAAAACAGGTCACACTGTGATGTGAATCCAGTCTTGCCTTTGTTGACACACGTTATTGTTTATTTGCGCAGCTTACCATACGGATGTGGGATAGCTAAACGTCAGGATTAACGTGAATAGGTACTATTGCCAGTATTCTCTTTGTTGAACCTGTGCTTTTTGTTTATTTTTATTTTGGTCGATGACAATGAAAAGAGGTGTCAAAATGTCTGATTATGTCTGATTAGTAAAAAATTAAATTGATGATTTGAATTTCAAATATCAATGCCACATAATGAAATGTTTTTATTGCTGTATGTTGCTCTGGTATTTGAATTTCAAGTTTTATAATTGGCATCATTAAACCTTAAGGCTGCCAGAGAACAGAAATGTTGGTTAAGTTTAGAAAGATGCTTATGTTGGAAAGCAATGCAAGAGGATTGGTGAGAAAGTTGCACTACATTTCAAGTTTTAGTTATTGTCAAGACCAGTGTTTCCCAACCTAGGTGCCTTGGCACCCAAGAGTACTGTGAACGTACTCTAGGGTTGTCACAGCTGGATGATGTTTATGGCATTTTGTGCAGCTTTATCTGTCAAAAGATATGAGAAACTACTGATTATCACTATTGACATAGGCCTGTTACTATTTAAAAAACTTAAAGTAGTGTAGAAATGGTCACAACATTGCGGTTGAATACAAGGCGTGTTGCTTGTAATTATAATAAAGAAGTAAGCAGAAGAAAAATAAATGAGGTGAAGGCCAAATGCCGTTGACTGAATGACTTTTAGCAAGGGTGCCTTACTCTGAGAAAGGTTTGGGACTAGACTTAGCGTTTGAGTCTCAAATCTCCTTAAGACTTGCAGACTTTATCATTTTAGAATCTGTGGCTTTCCCCAAGTTCTGCTTGAGAAAATGATCTCATTATAGGGCAGTTCTTGATTCGAGTCCAAAAGACAGCATTATATGAAGATTTAGCAATTTTTCACTTATTTTCTCAATTTGTTGAGTTTTCTTCTCTACTCTTTACATCCTTGTCCATATGTTGCTACTGTAGTATAACATTAGCCGTGATGTATAATACTTTGTTTTATTTCTTGACTTTTCTGTTTTTTGCCTTTTGGCTTTAATTTACCTTTGCCATTATTGCTCCTGCATTAGTTTGTTTTGCTGTGCCGTTGTTTATCTTGTCAAGTTGTGTTCTTGGTGAATGGGATTCTTTATCTGTGGCCTGATTTAATTCTGTGCCCAATTTATTCCTTGTCCAGATGTTGCTGGTGTAACCTAACATCAGCCATGAAAACAAGTATTGGGTGTAGAATTCAGGCTCTGTCCGGCGTGAAATCCAGACTTCCGAGTGCCCGAGTTACTTACTGTCCAGGCTGTCGACACCTGAACATTGTCTTGTCTTTCCTTCAGCTGTTTTTCTTGGGCACCTGTTCTTCCTGTTAATTAGGATCAGGCGGCGGACACCAGTTGATTTATTTTCACGGACGCCTGCTGTACGTACCACCACCGTTGGGGTGGATGATTTGAGATAACTGGACCTTAAATGATTAAGTGCAGTGGTCTGTGACACAGGGGTGTGATAATTAGGGCCTTTTGAGGACTCCGGTTGCCCTGGACCAAATAGGTCATAGGTTAGGTTACACTTGAAGTTCTTGTAGCATTGTAGAGAAGTATGCATTTATATATTGGCATCATTTAAGAGTTACCAAAATTGTGGGGCATATCTGTCACATTATCGGCTTTCCTCATAAAATTAGTTTATGTGTTTCACTGTGGCATAGTATGCTCTTCTTCATACTAATTTAAGTATTATTATACCGTGCTGTACTAAGTTAATTGATTAATTATTTAATTAATGCACTGTGTTGGAGGAGACAGTCATTGGTGTTTGCTCAGCCTGAATATTATTTAGTGGGACGTGTCCCCTCGGTCCCACAGCGATCCACGCTCACCGACACTCTGCAGTCTTATATTTTATAGCGTCCCTTTGTCTCTTTGTGGTATCCAAGTTCGAAGGCAGACCAAACATTTCAAGATTAGGTTGGTTAGACAGCATAAACAGGATGTCAGAAGCTGGAAGCAGCTTTCGAGTGGCTGCAAACCTGTTGAACAAGCAGGTTTTCAGCTCTCGCTTGGTAACTCGACTGATTCCTTTCGGTTGAGATTGGCCCATGAGAACTTTGCTAAATAAATAAACATGCCTCTGATATATAGAAGTTCCCTCATCGTGCGCCGCGCTGAACTCTTGCGTACTGTAGTTGCCAAACTGACGTAGTCGACTTTGTCGCCAGACTTTGAGTAACACTATCAAACGATAGACGTATAACTATAGATCACCAAAGCGATAAATTTAGAAGTGTGAACACTCGTTGAAGTGATTGATGATTGCTAAGAGCAGATGCTGGTATGGATAAAAAGCTCACATCAATTATACATAAACTGTTCATCGTCAGATACAATATTTAATACAGGTTAATGGTTTCTATAGAGCGGTTATCATTAGCGCTGTTAACGTTTAAATTTTGTTAATAGTTAACTATTTAAGAATTAACAATTAATTAATGGTTAATTGTGAAATTCCCAAATAAGTAATGGCAAATACAAAATTAACATTATTCAATGTTTATGTATTAATAGTATTATTAATAGTTATTGCTGGAATAGTTACGTAGTATTATTTGTTCATATTAGTAGTCTTGTTTACGTTTTCAGTTCGAATGTCTTCCTTCAAACAATTAAGTAAACAAACCAGCATGTTAACACTGCTAAGTTCTAGTGAGCAACGGGTTTTATTGACAATGTAATAACCTGCTGAGCTTAAAAGTTTCTCACGGAACTGAAGGACTATAATACCGGGGTACCTTATCAAATATAACAAGCGGTCTTTGATTAAAATTAATTAACGATTAATTGATTAATTAATTGTTAACTTCTGCAGCCTTACTTGTTATGTATGATTTATATATATCTGAACATTTGTATAGAGTGTTGTAACAGCATCAGGTGTAAGAAGGTGCTTCTTAAGAAAAGTTGAAAATGTTTCATGAGCTGTGTGTGGTGGTAAAGTTCAAATTCCAACTGCACAGTTGGAACCATGGTCAAAACTGGACTCCTTTGTATTAGCTCGTCCACTAATGCTAAAATTGTGCACAGTGTCCTTAGTCTGCAGAAAATGCTGTGGATTCTTCTTTATTGTTTATATCATCATTGTTACTTATACTATTATTGATGACCTGCATATTTCTAGGGTGGCATGACATTGTGTGCGGAAGCAGGACACGTTGCATTCGTCTTGAAAACTTACAAACACATGGGATATATTAACACATGGGATATATTAACACATGGGATATATTAACACATGGGATATATTAACACATGGGATATATTAACACATGGGATATATTAACACATGGGATATATTAACACATGGGATATATTAACACATGGGATACAAACACATGTAGGCTACATACATGTGGGATACATACACAATTACACATGTGGGACACAAACGCATAGGATATAAACACTTCGGATATAAACATTTCGGATATAAACACTTGGGATACAAAGACGTGGGCTACATACATGTATAGTAATGTAATGTAATTAGCAACTTCTATTGCGCCGGTGTCTAATGCACAAGGCATCAACCGATGGCGCATCAAAACAATCCGTAATCAGGTCAACATCCAGAAAATCAGTCTGTAAGAGACAGAGAGGCAGCCTAAGGTGGATAAGCAATTTGAAAGAGGTAAGTTTTCAGCCGAGAACGAAACGACACAAGCGACTGAGCACAGCGCACAGATACAGGAAGAGAGTTCCAAAAGGCAGGCCCAGCAACCAAAAAAAACATGTGGGATACATGCACAATTACACATGGGACACAAACGCATAGGATACAGTTGGTTACTGCGCTCGCCTTGTAATGTGGAAAGCATGAGTTCGAACCTCCTCCCCAAGATGGTTACTGTGTAGGGACCTTGAGCACTTCCTTTACTCACAATTGCTCAGTGCCATCTGGTGATGGTTAGGCATTAGATAGTGGCACTTAATTAATGCACAATAATAATAATAGTAATAATAATAAACATAAAATGAATAAAACCAACTAACCAGCGTATGTGTACACAGGGCGAAACGGAAGCATGAAAAGGAGGAATGAATTGGATCATTCTGCATGTAAAGAGCATTGTTGACGATGAGTGCCGTGGTACATCTTCCTGCTTGGCCTGCAAACAGCAAGTTGATGAATGTCCGTATAATGTACATCATTTGTTGAACGACTTGCTGGTCTTGACAATCCTCTGGCAGAGACTTATCGGTCTGTTTCAGCTGTTTGTGTGCCTGCAGTTTATCAGTTTATCTTGAAAAAACATAAATGGTCAGTGGAGGGTGCATGTTCGGTGTGAAGAGATAGAGCCATTAGTGAAGCCAAATTTAGAAACTACTCTAGCCAAAACAATTACGAGTTGAAGGCTACATTGGATAAGTTAGTTATCTGTGCATTAGGCTGTCGTCATTCCTCATCCTCCCAGTGCAATATGGTCCAGAAGCTATGCGTGAGATTCTGACAAATGTAAGCAAGTAAGTATATTCTTTATTTAACCAGTTGCCAAACAGCATTCTGGCTAACAAACGCCTAGGTTGGTTGGGTTCAACTTGTGTGCGAGGGTCCACCAGCAGTGATGTCTCCAGCTGTTCAAGTCTTCTCCTCAGCTGTCTCCCGCTCCTTCTCTTCGCTTTATTTGAGTACCGTAGTTTATGCAGGGTTTTCCACAGAATTCAGGTTTTAATTGTTGGCGAGATGTTATAATTTTGATTAAAAAAAATAGCCGAGCAAGGCAGGCAGGCAGTAGCAGTTAATTTACACTACTGGAATATTGTTTAGTTTGCAAATACTTCCTTACTTACTAAATAACTGACTTTATGCAAAAAACATTTATTGTCAGGGTGCTATATACTTTTAAACTGTGTTTACAAGATGTTTGTATACCAACGTGCGATTAGCAATTGGTTAATAAAGAATATACTTACTCACTTAGTTGTTCATAGATCTGTATGCTATTGGAATCGAGTACCGAATTATCTGTTTTCCTCTATAATGCTTGTCACTCAGGGTTCATCTGTTGAGCACTATATATGCTGAAGAGTGGCCTGCATTGTCTTCCATCTTGCCTTTGGGTTTGGAACTGTGACCGATCTATGTTGGACTGCCTGCCCGCGGCTGCTACCCATTGAGTAGAGGAATTTGGCTGGCATTCCGCTGGCCCGGGACTTCGCGATAAGCCTGCTTTAATTTCTCGCACAATAAACCGGAATTATCGAAAAATCCATTCAAGTGGACCGTGTCTATATCGAAGATTCCTGAGCAAATATTTGCCTTCTCGATCCGACCATTGTAAGCCTTCGAGCCTCAAGTAACAGATCTGCCGGTCCGTACTGTCGCTAGAAAATTGAATGTGTTTATTGACTATAGGCTCTTATGTAGACGCCGTGGGCTGAAGAAATCCTAAAAGCTGGATGCCTGTGCTGTAAAGAAATAACCTCTGAAGATGTATTATGTCCAGGCATTTGTTGCTGGCCATCCCCTTCTCTGATTGAGTAGGCGTAAATCCCTTTATGTGTACGAGGATGTGTGAATTGGAGAGGACTACTGAAATGGACCCATTCAGCTGCATATTGTCCGTAAGGCAAGGTCAATGTTTGTTATGCCGTAGTAATTACTGAAGGCGTGTATACCTAATTGGGTATTAATTTGCTACAGGGGGAGGATGCAGAGGGGAGCGAAGCATTGTGCGTCAGCGGCAGGACTGTTAACTGCCTTCGACTCCTCATTATCATAAGCTGCTGTGGTTCCACAGTGTATAACCCTAATGCCCAAGTTTTCCCACCATCTCCCAGTTGATTTCTGTCCAAACTTAACAGATATGTTTCTGAGGGATTTTCTTATTCCAGATAGAAGTTCAAGTGCTTGATATTTGGTAATGACAGCCTACATTTTACTAATGCCGTAGTTCTCCGAGTTGATTTTCTGGGAGAGTTGATTAAGGACTTAAACCTCTCTAGCCTAGACCAAATTACCCCCAGCGTAGCTAGTACTAAATATTACGAGTTTCCAGTGTAGGCTACTTGTTTTATGAGTTCCTAAATCCTACAAAATCTAAATAAACCAGCTTTTCATGAAGTTGAGTACCAAATCCTAGATTCTGATGAACTAACAAGTTTCTAGGTGAGTTACGAGGGCCATGTTCCAGTAAACACGTCTGACGCATTTGTTCTTTTGCCACATGTGGCGCATTAAAAACCTGTGCTCTACGCCCAGGAGCTTTACTACGTGGAGAAGCAGCAGCAGCTCACATGTGTGCAGCACATAGGGGAAACACTGTCC
This sequence comes from Aporrectodea caliginosa, assembly GCA_020284085.1. Lineage (NCBI taxonomy): Eukaryota > Metazoa > Annelida > Clitellata > Crassiclitellata > Lumbricidae > Aporrectodea > Aporrectodea caliginosa. The sequence goes on along the minus strand of JACEVL010000006.1, from coordinate 2,159,501 downwards.
CGCAGATCTGAGCAATTCTCTGCTTTACAAATCGCACCTGGCAATAATATTTCTGAACATCTATGGTATACACGTGTAGGCTATACCTAGGCTGCGGCTGCTGCGGGATAAGTAAAAGGTATGGCAGTCGGTCTTGGACTTGATTGTTCCAACACAGTAGTACTATAGCCTAAAGGTATGCTAGTCACAAGTATGCATGCTGCATTTTTACGTTAAAAAGTGTTCTGTGTTGTTTAACTGCACTGTGATATTGTTTGCGCATCAGCCAACAGAGCCTTCTACCGCAGAACCATTCTTTGAAGTTTCTGCGAAGGCTTGTAAACAATGGTGTTGCCTTTATCCTTAAACCTTGGTTCGTTTGTACACGAACTTATATTCGTACACTACACTAGAGTTTGTATTATGCCACATGTATTATATTACACATTTTTAGCGTGATCTTAGTTTTAGATTTCACGTGCTTCAAAAACAATAAGGATTTTTATTCTGTTGGGAGCAATTTATTTTCTACTGATTATAATACAATACAATAATACTCGAGGCAGTCGGGCATTTATGTGCATTGTCCAACGTGGAACATTTTAAAATCTGGCGTATTATATGGCATGGGCTAATAAGTATCGGTTTCAGTTTTAATATGAGGTCGGATTACGGACCGAAATAATTAATGTGTCCATGTGGCCTGTGCAAAAATACAGGAAGTGCCTGTGTTTATTGACTATTGACGGGGGAGGGTGGGCTGGCACGGACCGCTTCTTCCTGTGGCTTGGCACCAGATTGTACATATCAATTAGTCTGCCTTCTTGCCTCCTATAATTCCCGGCGCACAGCGGCTGACTGACTGGCAAAATAAAGTCCGATAGGCGGCCGAGCCAGACTACCATGATTCCGACCGCCATTTCCATCTCCACGCGAGCCAATCAAACGGCCGCCTGTTAATATGACTGAAATAGTGCAAGAGTACTGCTGTGCCTATATGAGGTGCCAATATTTAAAACGTCGAGGTTGCCCGTGTGTTTTTTGTTGTTCAGTTTCCGAGTATGAAACTGCCGACCGCGGAGAACAAAGACGTTCCTTATCTTGACGTCATAAAGCCCTGGCCTGTTATCGCAAAGAAACCTTTGTAAAACTTATCATGCCGCGCTGATTTTCCCGTTTCCCGTTTTCGCTGACCTATGTATACGTCGGAGCGGTCGATGTTTTCTTCAGCCTTTGTGCACATGAAACGGGCCTTGTAACCTGACACGCTGAATACAAGAAAGCAGAGACGAAATCTGAACCCACCGAGTGCCCAAGGCACTGCTACACTCTCTGTGGGAGCTCTCTATCGTCGGCTGAATTCCTCCATAGTACTTGAAGGAGAGGAGGAACCGGGGAGGCCCGGCTGCGAACGTGAAATGAACTTGCTGTAGGCTTGCCACAATATCTTTGCCGCCTTTCTGCTTATAATGTGTGATGTTCCCACTGGATTTTCGCGTTTTTCTGAGACTGCGATTGCTATCACACATAGAAACAGTTTTTGGTCCGGGGCCACGCATTCCTATGGTCTCGGTCTCGGTCTTGTGCAGATGAAGCGGCTTTCCACAGGCTTTCAGGTTTCTTACGTCTGAAAGTACTTCAAAGCACTCAGGATGCATCAGAAATGCTTTTGATCATTCAACTCCCAAGTCTGCGGAGGTAGGCAGTGGAGGCCTGTTATAATATGTGAAAGCCTACGTTGCCGTTCCGTACCTTACGTTGCCTTACTTTACTTTATGTTAACTGATGTTGCGTTACTTTACTTTATGTTAACTTACTTTGCCTTACTTTATATTTATGTTAACTTACTTTGCCTTACTTTACTTTATGTTAACTTGTAAACATGTTTGTTTTTACTTTACGTTATGTTAACTTACATGTTTGTTTTTACTTTACTTTATGTTAACTTACTTTGCTTTTACTTTATGTAAACTTACTTTGTCTTTCTTTACTTTATGTTAACTTACATTGCCTTACTTTACTTTGTTAATTTACTTTGCCTTACTTTATTTTATGTTAATTTATTTTGCTTACCTTTAGCCACATTACCTTGTATCACTTCACTGGTCTCATAATTATTAGATGTTAGATAGCCTAGGTTTAGCATATTTGAACGGTATGAAAGGCACTGTGTTTAAATATCCAAATACATACACATACCTACATACTTACATACCCACATATCCACATGTATGCGTGCATTAAAAACTTGAGATTCGCCTGAGGAGAAAGTGTTCAAGTGATACCTTAATGCATACACATATACCCTGCTTCTCTTTACCTTGCCTGCCTTGCTATACCGAGCGGGTTTTGCTCTGTAGCATTACAGACTACTTAGCTTTTTGGTTTTATAAAACCAGTACTGATAACAACTTTGGTCTTATTACTGCTACTAAATAACTGCTGTGCTCGTTTAACTGCTCCTTAGGGCCTATAACTGCCATGTTCTCATAACTGCTACTCATAACGGCTTTCATCTTACAACTGCTTCTTATAAATGCTGCTTTTTATCTGCTCATTAAAATACACATGCAGTTTCTGGTTTTCGGCCTAACAGTCTGGTCAGCTTTCCGTAATGGATATCACCTGCCTATCTGCTTTTAAGATCTTCCGACTCCGGCGCACCGCGTACCCGCTGAACTCGGCCGTATTTCTGTTTGCTTTGGTATGCTACACGCCGGCGTAATCTCTGCACTGTTGTAGTTTCTGCGTGCAATAATAAAATTATGTTGAATTATTTTTAAGAGTGAAATTGTATCAGGTTGGACTATTCCTTGTGTACTGTGTTATGGGTGAAGTCAGTCTGGGTTGGTTTGATGCGTGTGGATGTGAAGTAACAGCTGTTCCAACGGGTTTGATTGTATGATTGGTTTGGTGACTCGTCAGAACGGCCCAGGACAAAACGGCCCCGACAAAACGGCCCCGACAATTGGGCCCCGACAAAACGGCCCCGACAAAACGGCCCCCGTCAAAATGGCCTCGACAAAACAGCCCCGTCAAATCGGCCCCGTCAAATCGGCCCCCGTCAAATCGGCCCCCGTCATATCGGCCCCGTCAAATCGGCCCCGTCAAATCGGCCCCGTCAAATCGGCCCCCGTCATATCGGCCCCGTCAAATCGGCCCCCGTCATATCGGCCCCCGGTCATATCGGCCTCAGTCACACCGGCCCCTCACAAAATATTCCATGTCCTAAGTACTTTTAAGTTGGATTGATGAAAAGAATTATTTGCGTAAACAGAACTCGGATTGGTAAAACCGTACGGTTGTTTACGTTGCCAAATTATTTTATGTGGTCAGTTTAAAGTGGAAGTTGAATTGCTGAAAATAATGTTGGCGTTAAAATGGAAGTTGGATTTATGAAAAATAATTCGTTGCGTAAATAGAAGTTGGTTCTATGATAGTTGTCATTGAAAGCATTTATATGATTAAATACGCCAACCTTTAGCATTAGACTATGGTCCCCGCAATCCATTGCCCAGCTGAACCGTCGCTTGAGGCCTCGTAACCTCGTTTCAGTCGTTTGAGTCATTTCAACATAGTTTGTCAGCTTAAGCTTAAAAGTACTTGCAACATTGGATATTTTGTATGGGGCCGATATGACTGGGGCCGATATGACTGGGGCCGATTTGACGGGGGCCGATTTGACGGGGGCCGATTTGACGGGGCCGATATGACGGGGCCGATTTGACGGAGGCCGATTTGACGGGGGCCGATTTGACGGGGCCGATTTGACGGGGCTGTTTTGTCGAGGCCATTTTGACGGGGGCCGTTTTGTCGGGGCCGTTTTGTCGGGGCCCAATTGTCGGGGCCGTTTTGTCGGGGCCGATTTGTCCTGGGCCGTTCTGACGGGGTACCGATTGGTTTAATGTGGAATTTCTTATACAAGAGGCCTTCGAGTTGGTTTTATTGTGTGATTGATTTAACGTATAGTACGTGATATTACAGTATCTCTAGTACTGGAATTTCATGTTTAGCCAATCGTTTAATCAAAAACTGTTATATCACATATTATATGTTAAATCACACTATGAAACCAAGCAACTAACTCGAAAGTCTCTTGTACGATGAATTTCATGTTAAGCCAATCATACAATCAAAAACTGTTTTTATAACCATAACCATAAATTTGACCAAGTATCAGTATTGACAGTAAAACGCAAGTACAAAAGAAAAAACAGACTAGCAACACAGGGATCAGTGGGACTACAACCCTAAGGGACTTATGTCCCGCTAATGGGCCACCTGTAACAAAAGCATATTTTTGGCAGTTGTATTAAATCACAGGTGTGTGATATAACAATAATTCTTAACTAGTTAACTAAGTATAAATTTAACGAGCACTAGACAACTCATGTATTAAACGTTAAATCAATCACACTAACAAAATAACTCGAAAGCCTCTTGTATAAGAAATTTCACGTTAACCCAGTCATACAATCTAACCCACTGGAATAGCTGTTCCTTCAGATTCACACACATCTAACCAACTCAAACTGACTTCATGCATAACACAAGAATCATCCAACCTAATACAATTATTTTGAATTTTAGTTTCACTAACGATGCATACATTGTAATGATAATGACAATCAGCCATCTTACAGTGTTAGGAGACACATGAGTTAACACTGGAGCCAAACACAACCAGCCAAAGCCATCTGGTGATTAACTAGACACATACATCAGCTTCTATGAGCACACTTTTGCTCGACTTACTGCAGCTGCTCAGTGACCTTTAACCCCAACCTAAGCCAGTACTAATTCCGCATGATGACAGGAGCAATCATGCATGGACAACGTATACAAGATTGTTACTCAGATTCAGTTCGTTAGGCTGCAACCCAAACTCGTTTGATCACAAGGGAGTGAATTACTCATTGGCATGTTGCTTCACACGGTGTGTGATTGATTGATTTATTTATTTATTCCAAAAGTTGATATAACCCCCCTTCAAGATTCCTACTTAGAGGCGCCTCCTGCGCTATCCTAAATGATGTTAGAGTCAACATGATCATAGAGTCAGTCGAAAAACAACATTGATTTAACATAAAATACCTTATAGATACCTTATATAATGCATATAAGGTATAGTACCTATAAAATTATATATAATAATATATATTTGTTTAGGTTCTATAAACTATCTTATAGTATATACCTTACGGGTTACTTCCAGTTGGTTTGATATTGTGTAGTCACTGTAGTCACGTGTAGTGTGTACACAATCAAGTATTTCTGAAGTACCGTAGAGGTGCAACATCATTTTCATTGCACGATAAAGTACTTCGTAAGCCTTAGAGTTATGCATCCATGCCAATGTCTAGAGTTGAATGCGCAGATGAACAAAAATTATGTGTAATTTGTCAATTCTGTTGGGTGACGTCATGGATAGTGCCTGTAGCGACTGACTAGCTTGCGAAGGTCTTTTACGAAGGTCTTTTAGGCAGGGTCTGGTTTGTGCCAGTTGCAAATCGTCGGTCACTTAGAGATCAGGGCAACCTCTGTGCGCAGTCCAACTCAAATTTTTAATGTTTCATGAACCCCAGATGTAACGTACGACAGATCTACAGATAGTGGCGGTGAAAGATCCCTGTACGGCGCCGTTGAAAGGCCTTTGGGCTTCTGCCCAGAGATGCCTGCCTGCCTGGCCGGATAAAGGACAAAGATCGGTCTACTGCCGCTAATCAGATATCAGAAGATGGATGGCAGTTGTGTGATTTAGGAGATGATGGCTAAAGAGACTGCGGACTCTGATGATGCAGTCAGGGATCGCGCGTGCTGTGCTCTGGTGCACAGGAGCCTGCGTATACCCCGCTCTAAAGCCTGACGCTTGAACTGCTGTACCAATTCTACCCGTCCTAATACCTTCAGCTGGATAAAACGGAAGCCTCTTCTAGTTATTAGGATTGAGTTTCTTGCGTTGGATTGGGTGATCACTGTAGGCCCTGGTAGTTGGGTTGCAGATTTTAGGGTTGTGAACTCATGCAAGTTCAGCAGGTGCTCGATTAAAATGGGGTTCATACCGATGTTTTATAGTAGTAGGGGTTAGCAAAAGAAACCCTTGGGATATGTATTAAAGATGAGCTACACTGAAGCCTCCGTATACAGTGCTCTAAATTGGATGTCAGATGGTGGTGAATAACGGCTTCCTACAGTTTCAGAGTGTGGCTCCGGCGCTCCGCTCAGGTATTACCATCAAGTGATTTACGTATTACATCAGTGGTGCCGTAAAAGTAAGACGTCATAAAAATGTCGGAACGTTAGTGTCGTCTGGATATTTGACTTCCAAAGATTGCATTATGAGGATGGTTCAGCGGGCTTTGGTTATCTTTGTACTTGTAACTAAATGCTGTTGCATGTGTAGCACATATTGAGAAGATTGGATCAGATTAGGCTGGAGTTGATTAGATGAGATTACTTTGTTTTTAGGATTTTAATGATTACTTAAACGTTAAGTCGAAGATGGGGAAAAAATTAACTGTCTTCATTGCAATAAACAGTTCACTTACCGTGGTTCAAACACATCGCTGACGTATCACCTTCAGCATGTGGAATGATTGAAGTTTTTTTGTAGAAATAAAATAGTAACTGACTTGTTGTAGACTATATTTTTTAACAGTCTGGTCAACTTTACTGCAACCGACTCAGTTATGCTATAGCCGTACACTGTCGGTGGGAAGATGAGACGGTGAGGGAGAGGACTGGCCTCCACTCTCATAAGTCAAGACTGAGAAAATGAAGTTGCTAAATTCTGAGATTGTTACTTTCGGCCTTAGAGAGCAGTCTATTTATATAATTATACTTATAATTATATTTATGTAGCAAGACCTCATGCAAACAGGATATTTGACCTCCAAGGATTGCAGTAAAAGGATGTTTCAGTGTACATGTGTAGTTGCTCTGCCTGTAACTGAACACTGATGCCTGTGTCGCACATCTTGGGAAATCGAAGATAATCTTAATGACTTGTCAACGGACATCACATAACAGTTGGCCGACCCCGGCAAGAGAAGAACCCCTACATTATAATGATGTCGTTTATCGTGCGCTTTGATGAAGATGTGTCAACCGGAACTTCATTAAAACGAGCGTCTTATTTTACAGACGAATTTTGCGTCTACCATCCGCGATTACTTCTCAAGTGCTGATCCTGTGGTTGAAGGATGTATCGGCAAACACACAATACCTTCCCGCTATCTGCGTAACCGAATATTTCCTCCTTTGATGTTGCGATTTGTACATGTGTTTCATTTTGTCCGATTACTAAACTGACCAACTCATCTGCTCCCGACAGAGTAGTCGCGTCTGTTAACTCTTAACTTCTGAGGGTCAAACCTGCTAACTCTTAACTTCTGCCGTCTGTGTTTGGCCGGGCTCTGTTTGGTTGCCGAGCCATGCGGTGTCGGTACATTTCGGACTGGAAGATGGAATTGGATCAGCACTGAATCTGCAAGTCTAATGAGAAGCAGACGCTGGAAGCCGGCTTCTGGACAAGGGTTGATGTAATTATTGGGCTGTTTGCAGTCCACGGTGCCTGCCTGTCATCCACCTTTTCATTAGCTCATCATCTACAATGCGCAGATTGATGCCCGTGATGTCGGTTCTGCCTGGAACCTCTCTGTCAGGAGATTGTATCAGTCCGCAGATCACAAGCAGGCCTTTGACACGCTGTTGTTTTTTCTGGGGAGGAAACAGGGGGTTATGTTCATGACGTGATTTTATTCGATGACAGACAGATTTATTTTACAGCCAAAGACAGAGCGGAGAGAGTTAGTTATTTTCCTGTTTAAAACGATGCTGGAGCTATCGACGGCAAGATAAAATCTTTCTCTGATGAGTTACGAAGTTCTCAGAGTTAACGAAGAGTCTAAGATTGTTTGGTATAAATACATGTAAGTTTCTTCTTCGCAAACCTGTCTTTTACTTTCCTAACCTCAAGAAGGCAGATGCTCAAAAACCGCAGACAGCAAGGCGATTGAGTTGTCAGCAGATATGCAAGCTCTGAGCAGAGATGCTGTCTAGAATCCGTATTTATAATAATAATCTTTTCTTTATTAAGCGCCTGACAAACGCACTGTGCTGTACATTTACATGTTATGCAATTTAAATCTTAACTACTAACAGAACAGACAGCCTGCAATACAAAGTGCATGATAATTTAGTCAGTGTATAGTGTTCTACCTGTGTTCAACGAAGTCTCCAGTGGTTTGATCAAGTGGAGGAATGCCACTTGTCCGAAGCCAACAAACACATAGACACTCGTTGCACTTTCTACAGTCTGAGGACCTCGTATAACATAATCTAATGTGACAACTTCTATAGCACCACTGTACTGGCACTCAAGGGTTCAGTCTGTAGTCACTTTTGAGCAAAATCAAAGACCAAGATAAAGCAAAGAGGTATAGTATTGTTTTTAGAGCCAGATACTTACATTATATTAATTAGTATATTAATATTAATGTTACATTTGAGAATCATAGCAAGGCCTGTATCATAATTACGTTGCTATGTAACACTGTTGTGTATTGGTATATATTGGTACATGTGCATTTGGTATGTATATATATTGGCAAATGTGCAATCTATTAACTGGCACTAGAGTATCACTGAAGTGTGTACACAGTGTTAGGTAAGACAATCCAAATGAAAATCAGCGGTCAGGTAATTGCTGATCGTGTAATAGAAACCAGATCAGAAAGTTTTGAAGCAGAAATTGCGTTAGAAGAGACGTTAATTACTGTAATACTAAACCATGTTTCTTTAGGCCTCTGACAAGGATGATTGAAGAAAACCATCTTAATGGCAGGTGCTTAATTAGGGAAAGTTTCAGATCAGTCACTGTTGTTTTCAGCCACACAAACTAGATGTGTCCTTTCTATGGTGGTATGTATAATGGGTATTGATGTGTCAAGGTACTTGATATAGCGTCATGTAAGTACCTCACATACATTGTATCTTCCCTGCCAGCATACCCTTTTGGGGCCCATGTGGGACCTACATTCCCATAAGTTATAACAGTAGTCCAACTAAAACTGTATGGAAGCCATGCAAGGCGCCCATCTATCCTACTGCTCATTTAACCAAAGCCTTCTGGCGAATGAAAGGCTGAGTCGACCTTTGGTAGGATGGCGGGAATCGATCCTGCATGATCTTCTGCTCTTCCTGCTAATCATTCATCTAGACCCTCCCTATGGTACCCATCCAATATTTATGGGCATGCTGTCCATAAACAAGTGTGTTTGAAGGCGGGTTGAAAGCATAATTTTACGCTAAATAGAATCGGCTGTAACAGAACATCTATTATATGCAATGGAAGAGTTTAGGAAGAGGAAGTTGCGACACAGTTGAAGACATTGATGAGCCTCGGTTGATGTGTTGAAAGACGTCACGTGCCTTTTTCATCGCGGGTAACGGAGAACAATATTGCAGACCTAACTTACTGACGACTGGTAATGCAGAGCTTCCTATGTAGATGCTCGTGGGGTGCTGACAACAGACGCCAGTCGTTACGAGGCTCTGAAACATAAATGTTCCGCTCTAGATCATTTGTTGTCTTCGGCACAGTTTGTCATCAGACGCTCGGAATACGCGTAAAACTGTCAGTTGTGGATGGAAATTGTTTGGGCTAGGCGTTATGTGCTTGCGTGAGACTACCAGTGGAGACCTACTTAAGCGGAATAAGCTTCGGTCACATACAGTCTGCGCATGTTCATCAGCCATGTCGGTCGCTGATCGACTTCTCCGTCGTTTTGAAGGATTATTTCGTCTAAATGCAGAATTTTCGCAGTAACTTCGGACATGTCTTCGGACATTTTCTGGTGCTAGGTTTGCGTACCGGACTTATTCGTTGGTTTACCAAGGATTTTCAGCGTTTGATGGTATTTTGTTCGCAAATCGCTTTGGCCCATGTGACTACATCCGGTCCATCCTTCTGATGTACGGTCGAGTCTGAGCCATACGGATATCTGGAAGAGGCGCTATATAAATTCTCAGAATGAATGAATGAATAAAGAGGAACTAGTCATTCTTATGAGAACTCTAATAATTAATTATTGGGTATGTTAACGCGAAACGCTTTTGCTAGTACTACAAAGGTGCTATGGCAATGCTCAAATACATACATGCATAAGGTACTTAGACACATACTTGCATAGTGCGTACATACCATACATTTATTTATTTATACCAACGTTTAACGTCGTCCTATGACATCAAAGGCCGTTGACGAAAATACAGGAAAGATACAATTCAATGATTACAAGAAACTTATAGCATCCGTAAGACACCATCAAACAGAGCTTTACAATTTCACTATATTCAATATTTTTGTAACATACATACATAGATGTGTACTTATATGTATGTGCATGCATACATACATACATACATAGATATGTGGAATAATCTTCCTTCAGATGTGCATGTTCTTTTAGCTAGACACTTTGCATACACCCTTTACAAGAATCTGAAAACTGTTCTTTATTGCCAGAGTTGGGCTGGAAGAATCTCTGAGTAGGTTATCTTGGAGGGGCGCTATATAAGTCCTCTGAATGAATGAATGAATGAATGAATACATAGTTACGTACATACATACATACACACATAGATGTGTACTTACATCTAGATACATGCATACATACACACATACATATGTACATACATACAAGTCATACATACATACATACATACATACATACATACATACATACACATATACATACATACATACATACATAGATGAATACTTGCATTTAGATACATGCATACTATGTGTATTTTTCATCTGCAGAGAAAACTTGCAGCAGCTGCCGTAGCCGGAAGGTGCCAGGAGAAAGGGGAGGATGCTGCAAGGCTCCTCCAACCACAAGGCCTCCCAGGACTCACCTCGGTCTGGAAAGGTCGACGTTAAGAAGCTGGCACCAGACACTGGAAGTGGAGGAGAATGGAAAAAGGTCAACAAGAAGGAAGCGGAAAGCGACTTCCGGCAGAAGAGAGGTAGGCAGTTTTACCTGGTAGGTCATTTACCTGTTAAAATTGACTTATGGCTCAAAAGAAATGTCATCTAGGTGTATTCCGGGCATGTCTTGCATGACCTGCTCCCGCCAATCAAGCAGACACGGCATTTTCTACGCACAAGAGCACACGGCCAAGAAATCCCAAGCGCTGGTAGATTGGTTAGAAAAACGTTCTTCATAAGGATGTTATATGAATAAATTTAGTTTAATGGGTAATGGGTGAGGTAATCTATTTGGGGCCTATGATATGGGAAATATTATGACGAACTCTATGGCTTAATAATCTTTAATGTTATTTGTATGCTTGAGTTTTTGTACACCACATGCAATTGGTTACAATAAAGAATATTCTTCTCCTTCTTATTTAAGTGTTATAATGACTTCTCATACAATGGATGTGTCATATAGCAGTGAGCACAAGAGCGACGTTTATATATTAAAAATGACTTCTCTTACAATAGAATTATCATTTACTCAGTTTAAATGACTACCGACACAAGAGGTATATCATTTATATATTAAAAATAACTTATACAATAGAGTGATATTTTACTCATTTTAAAATGACTCACAGCACAACAGGTTTGTCATTTATCTTTGCAAAGTAGCAGAAACAGACATTTCTAAGGTGTGTTTAATATCAAGCAAGGTCATTCATAAATCCACTGATTTTACGGTGATAACATTTTAGTAAACAGAAATTTTTTGTTTTCTGTGATCTTTTTCCAGTTTCCCAGTTTTTTGGATGACTGTTCTAGTTTCTCGGATTTTTGTTACCTCTTCAATTTCCAAGTTTCTAAGACATCACCATAACTTTTTACTTTCCAAGTGTAGTATACAACCCTGGCTGTAACCAGTTTGGAGACCCAACCCAAAGCCTTCCAGCTGAGATATGGGACCATGGCCTTCTCTACCTGGATCCGCCCTAGACTTGTTGACTTATAGATGTACATCAATATATATATGTATATATATATATGCATTACATCTATGTATGTATATATATATTGTATATATATACAGTGCTTTTTTCAAGAAGAAAAGGTTCTGGAACTCAACAAATTCAGGCATATTTTATGCTGATCAATATCCTATTTCATATATCATCATCATCAGGATCCATGGGCCGAAGGCCCATAGGTGTCCAACGCTTGCATCGTATCCATTTCATATATACCAATATCAATAAACACTAAAAAAACTGAAATTAAATTAAATTATCCAAACACTCTAAAAAACTGAAATTAAATTAAAGTATCAAAATAATTTTGAATAGGTTTTTATTAAACATTTAAATGAATATATATTTAAATTAACTAACTTATTTTTTAATAACTGAAAAAGGTCCTGTCCAGAACACTCCGGCTGAAAAAAGGACTGTATATATATAATTTTATATATATATATGTATATATATATATATATATGTATGTATGAGTCATGCGGCCCAGATCAGAAGGGCACTGAACCCATGGTTATCGATTGTTTAATTGACATGTATGTATGTTTGTTTGTGTATGTGTACATGTATGCATGTATGTGTAATTGTATATATCTAAGTAAGCAAGCGAGTAAGTGATCTTTATTGCCCGGAGATGGAGACCTATACTTTTATAAGCAACAATGCATATAAAAGAGTAAAAAGGAAAACACAATGAGAGTGAAAGGATCATTCAAAAAATGCTAAATGATGTAGTTGTTTTAAAATGAAACTTTAACGCATGATTTGTGAGAAAACTAAGCATTACAGATGCAATAATAGGACATATGTTTTGAAAGAAATTTATATTTGGATATTGATATTGTGCTTTCAGGGATGCGCCATAGTTTAGTGGTGTACATGCTAGACAATCAACCCTGAGGCAATGGATTCAAATTTCAGCATTTTGAGGTTTCTCTTCCACTTGCGCCCCAAGTTAACTGACCAATAAAATGAGTACAGCGACTGTACACTGTTGGTGGGAAGCAGTGATGGACGCTAGACTAATTTTTTATAGTTAAACTTCAACTATTTTTCGACCAAAATAAAACAGTTTAACTAAAGTTGGCAACTGATTCTGTAAATAAGTTAACTAAACTAAAAATATTTAGTTAAACTTTTTCCAACTTTTTAAAAACCTTTTTTACAAACATTTTCACAGTAACAGAGGTTAAGTGAACTGTAATAATGCACAGCGTTAGTGACAACTTCACTTTCAAACTATGCAATGTGCATTAGCCTAAGTCCTACTACAGTTCTACCAGAAAATAATGAAGATTGTTGCTAATGCAAACGATGATGTATCGTGCAAAGCAATGCAGTTCACTTCACCTTGAGTAGTAAAACCAGTTACTCATTACAATCATTGCAGAAGATAGTTGCGTAGTTGCTGATTTCTTAGTTAAACTTTTCGGTTAATAACTAAAATTATTAGTTAAACTTTGGTTTTCAGTAAACTATTTTTTTCCAGTTAAACTTCATCCTTAAATAAAAAATAAATAAAAAAATTAAGTTTATCTAAAAGTTTTCAACTTTTTAGTTAACTTTTGCCCATCACTGGTGGAAAGACTGGTCAGCGAGGGAGTTTCCGGGAGATAATTGGCCACCTATTATATGCCAAGGCAGAGATTATGAACATGTGGACGCTTGTACCCTTGGCCTGACTGTCTCTTGAATCTAATCGTCTTATGTAGCGCCTTGTAAGAATATCACAGGAGGGGTAGAGAAGAGGAAAACAGTCCCTCGAGGGAGCCACGGGTATGAAATGGGTATGAACTGTTAGCGACTTCATTTTCCTAGCCTCGGCGTATGAGAACGGGTGCCCAGTCCTCTCCCTCGCCGTTTCATCTTCCCACCGACAGTGTACGGTCCGTGTACTCATAATAGCTGAGTTGGATAGGGGGCACAGGTGGAGCAGAACCTCCAAGCAAATGTCTGCTCTGGTGGGGATTTGAACCCCCACCTATCGATTGACAGTCAAGCACGCTAATCACTGTACTATCACATCACCCCGGCGTTAATACCCAAGCTTTAACTCACAAGAGTTAATACCGAAGCAGCTGTCTAATAACCGATGGGCCGTGGGACCAGCAGGAAACATAAACGCGTTGCCACTCATATCTGAAATATTTCCGGCAAAGTTCAATCTAAGATTTAACGTTGAGCGGGACAGCACCCTCCCCCCCCACTCATGAGTAATTACCCTCAAACACGGGTCATATTTTACTGCCTATAGCTTTGGATCGGGTACTGCCCTCATTCCCTCCGTGTGAATCCCTGTACCCACGTCTTTGTTCCCGTAAGGGTCAAAGTCATTGCTGTACTGGTGCACTACTGTCCCTGCATTGGCTTCCTGTCGATGGGTAGGGTCAGATTTAACATAGTGGAGGTCCTGAGATTAGATTAGATTGCATCAGATTAGATATCTCTAGAATTAGGTTAATTAGATAAGAAGAGATTTAATCAATTTGATTAGAATAGAGTTTGCAGATGTGACTTCTGAACAGCCATTGTTCGTCTTATATTACGATCGATCGATCAGTCAGTCAATCAGTCAATCAATCAATCAGTCAGTCAATCAATCAATCAATATTCATTTAATTCAACAAATCTAGTAAGTTACACAGGTGAATTGTTTGATAACGGATTTATAGAAGATTAGATTAGATTTATAAGCAAGAATTCACGTAGCACCTGAGTAGCCCCTTGAATGTTAACAGCAATATTAGATTAGGTTAGATAACAAGGAATTTGTGTAGCGCCACAGTAGGGCCTCTGGTGGTAACAAGCAACGAATGGTAGGGGGTCAGACTGTATGGTTGCAGGTCAGGACTGCGTAGGGTCGGTCGATAACAGCTCTACTTACCCGGTGTGGCACTGGGTCAGGGTGTAGGCAAACATGGAGAGGGAGATCTGACGAGAAAAAGATGGGCCGACTCGCCCAAATTTATGGCCACAGTAGAGTTAATGTCTCGAAACACCAAACACTGCTATGCTATAGCTTCTAGACATGTCTTGTCTGGTATTAGGAACTTCTATGAAGCCTGTATCGAATGCACAAGGCATCAACCGATGGCGCTCCAGAATGAAGACCACTTTTCAGAAGAGCAGACACTTTGTATGACCATTGCGAGATAGTGTGGTGGATTGGTGGCCTTTTGTTTGTAAAATCCGTAATGTCGTGTATATCCAGAACGCCAGTAGCTATAATTGTGTCATAATGATTCATATCACTGTGTCCCTTAACCAGACATTAGAGTGATTTTTATGAGGCAAAATTGTCTGGCAGTACTTGAGATTAGATGTACTTTGACACGCGTGAGACGGTTTCCGTGTACGAGTGTTTCAGTCGCATTGGTAGTGTCTCACGCTAACAGGCATTGACTGCTGATTAGAGTGGGTACACTAATGTCTATCACTACCAGACATAATTTCTAAGAGTGGCCACATCGGTGTTCCCGTTACCAGACACTGCTTCTCAGAGTGATAGTAATAATCATATCGGCCTCTCTCTCTCTCCGACTCACTGCGTGACCCTTCGGGTCGGCTCTGACGGGTGCTTTCAGAGCCGTATCTTGCCCAACAGAAGGATAATATTTTACAGGCCTCGACGGACGGGCGGACTGACGGACGAACGGGGATGCTTCTACGGCCGAAGAAGAAACGGAGGTTTGTTAGCGTAGGAAGGCAGCAACGGAGGCTGAGCTGCTGGCCTGACGGGCGTCGCGCCGGCAGACGAGGTCGTGACCCTGCTGGGAGCCTTCGCCCAGCCAACTCGTAAAACATCGGGAGAGAGGAGGGGTCTGGGAGGGTTGGGGTGGGACAGACAGACAGACACAGACAGACCAGTATGAGGAAACAGAGGAAAGGATATGGAATGATACAGGTGCAGTTGGAAAGGGATGGAACAGGGCAGGGACAGACACCCCAGTCTTAATCCGTAGTGGTTAGCTTGCTGTCCTTAGGGAAAGAGAGGGTAAGAGACAGGCTTGGACGGAAGGAGAACTGCGGAGGGTGTGGAGTTTTGTTTTGAGTGGTGGCACGGGGAAGGAGGCGAGGGTCTCATCTAGAGGGTGCACGGAGGGAGGTTGCTGGGTGACTGAAAGGAGAGGAAGAGTGAAAGTGGAGGAATGCTGGTAGGAATGATTATGGTGGTGGTGGTGGTGGTGGTGGTGGTGGTGGTGATGTGATGTGGTGACGACGATGGTGATGATGATAAAGAAAGAAAAAGAAGGAGGAGGAGACAGATAAGTTGGAGGACAAGAACAAAAGGAGGGGAGGAGGAGGAAGTGGAGGAGGACGAGGACGAGGAGGAGAAGCAGATAAGTTGGAGGATAAGAACAAGAGGAGGAAGAGGAGGAGGAGGAGGAGGAAGAGCAGTCCCTTAAAGTAAGTCCTCCAAGAAGCAGCTATGGTATGAAGCGTTGATGACTTATTTGCTTAACTTTCTGTTTTGGCTTATGTATGTATGTATATTCGTTTATTTCATGTGGGTGTTTTGTGTGCATGTCATTGTGTGTATGTGCATGTGTGCGTGTATGTATGCCTATTTGTGTTGGTGGTATCCTTGTGTAAGTCTTTGTTTGTGTCTCTAAGTATCTGTGCATATACGTTTCCGTTTCTGTGTCTATGTTTGCCTGTGCATGTGTCTCTGTGCCTGAGTGTAGGATGCTTTGATAGCGTTGACCAGTTACTGTTGCATTTCCGCCTTTATTTCCTGATTTATGCTGCAATGACTGTCTCGCTAATTGGCTGTCATGCCATATGCAGTCGTGTCAAATGCTATGAATGCTCGAGCACCGAATATTCTAATTACATGAATATTGATATTGGCAGAGGCTGCTTGATGATCATTTCCTTCAACAGTCGTCCGAATTCGTATTAGTTCAGATCCGCTTGTCTTTGACGGAAGGCTTTTCCAAACTGAATAACAGAACATTAATAGAACAATAGCAGCAGTAACTTGACAACTGTTTTATAGTACTTCGAGTGACATAACAAATGACATTAATAATAGAGGAACAAATACAGCAGCAACTTCAGAATGTAGGTTGTATTCCCCACTAAATGTGTTGAGGAGACGTCATTATTATTTTTATTATTTATTATTATTGATATTACCAGCCTGCTTGATTGATTGATCCTCATCAACGTCGTCGTCATCATCATCATCATCATCATCATCATCAATCTGTTGTCGTCATCGTCGTCATCGTTTCGATCATCCAAAGTTATTGTTATTTGAGATTGTTTAACAATAGCTATTAATCAAAAATACATGTAATTATTAATATTTTTTGCATCACTGTTACTATTATTATTTTTTTTCCCTCTGTGGTAGATATGAACCCTTGGGTCTTCTTAAAATTGCATCCAGAGACAATTAAATGTTTAAAATGTAAAGACTACTATTTGTTTAATTATTATTAACAAATTCATTAAACGTTTGGGATCACCAAAACAAATGTTAGATTTCTGAACTGCGCTACAAGATTACTGACCTATGCTACAAGATTACTGAACTCCGCTAAAAGATTACTGAACTGAGCTACAAGATTACTGACCTACATGTATGCTACAAGATTACTGAACTGAGCTACAAGATTACTGACCTACATGTACGCTACAAGATTACTGAACTGCGCTACAAGATTACTGAACTACGCTACAGGATTACTGAACTACGCTACAAGATTACTGAACTGCGCTACAAGATTACTGAACTACGCTACAGGATTACTGAACTACGCTACAGGATTACTGAACTGCGCTACAAGATTACTGAACTGCGCTACAAGATTACTGAACTGCGCTACAAGATTACTGAATTGCGCTACAAGATTACCGAAGTGCGCTACAAGATCCTGCCAGTCAACGAGCGAGTCGTATGTAGGCTGAGCCATGAACCTCCATAATTATAGGTCTAGTAGGTTAATGTATAATGGGTCCAAGGCTGAGCAGCTGCCATAAATGAGCTGTCCTGACGTTACCTAGTCGTGACATGAAAATATTAGATCACCATGACTGTGGCCTGCTTGTCCAGCGACGGTGGGGCCAGGGCGGGGATGTCTAACAAGGGCTGAGATTGGCACCCGCTCTCATTCCCAGCGTAGCAGCGGAAATAATTGATGTTAATGGCAATTTGATGCGCGCTTAATTGCCGCCGCCTGCGCAGGTCCATTTAGCTGTTTAGTGCTGGAGACGATGAATCAGACGCTGGTCGAAGTCTTCGTTCAGCAGCCTCTAAGGGGTCGAGGGAGGAGGGTGGAAGGAAGGAAGCGAACGGAGAGTGGAATGGGAAGGAGGGAGGAAGGGAGGGAGGAATTGGAAGGGTGGAAGATTGGAGGGAGGAATGGGAAGGAGGGAGGAAGGGAGGGAGGAATGGGAAGGAGGGAGGACGGAAGATTGGAGGGAGGAATTGGAAGGAGGGAGGAATGGGAAGAGCGGAAGATCGGAGAGAAGGGCGGGAGATAGGATGGAGGAATCGGAAGGATAGAGGAATGGGAAGAGCGGAAGATATAATTATGAGAAATGGGAAGGAGGGAGAAATGGGAAGGAGGGAGGAAAGGAAGGAGGAATGGGAAGAGCGGAAGATATATGAGATAGAAATGGGAAAGGCGGAAGGTAGGAGGGAGGAATGGGAAGGAGGGGAGAGGAAAGAATGGGAAGAGCGGAGGAATGGGCAGGAGGGAAGAAGTAGAACAGAGGAAAGGGAGCAAGGGAAGGAGCGAGGAATTGAAATGACGGAAGAATGGGAATGAGGGATGAATGGGAGAGAAGGACTGGAGAAGAGAGGAAGGAGGCGGACGGAGGGAGGAGCACACAGGAATGGAGGAAAGAGAACAGGAAACGGGAGATGCTACTATGCTCTGTGCTCTACATTTCCTCTCTCTCTCCTCACCCTCTTCCTGATCATCCTCCATCGTCTTCACCATTGACTTCTCCCTTCTTTTCCTTCTTCTCGTCCTCCTCCTTCATCTCCGCCATCCTCCTCCCTCATCCTCTTCGGCTTCTTCATTCTTCATCTTCTCTTGCACCTCCTCCTCCTCTTTCTTCTCCTCCTCCTCTTCCTTTTCCTCCTCTTTCTCCTTCTCCTCCTCCGTCATCCTCTTCATCTTCTTCATACTTCGTTTTCTCTTGCACCTCCACCTCCTCCTCCTCCTCCTCCTCCCTCCTCCTCCTCCTCGTCCTTCTCCTCTTTCTACTGTTCCTCCTCCTTCTCCTCCTTCTCTTCTCCTCTCTTCCTCCTTCTCTTCCTCCTTCTCTTCCTCCTTCTCTTCCTCCGTCATCCTGTTCGGCTTCTTCATTTTTCGTCTTCTATTTCTCCTCCTCCTCTCCTCCTCCTGCTCCTCTTACTCCTTCTCCTCCCTCTCCTCCTCCCTCTCCTCCTCCTCCCTCTCCACCTCGTCTCCTCCTCGTCCTCCTCCTCTTCGTCGTCGTCGTCCTTCTCCTCCTCCTCCTCCTTCTCCTCCTCCTCCTCCTCCTCCTCCTCCTCCTCCTCCTCCTCCTCCGCCTGCCATCGTCTTCTTATCCTGAGTATCCTGACTGAGACTGGGGGCCGTGCTAGAGCTGAGCGCCATATTTATGATACAGTGCGTCGTTGATAAGCCCCGGATAGTCTTACTGGTTGTGGGCTGGAAACTTAAGATGCCGACTGCCATATTTCTACACCCAGTCTTAACGGACTGCCTTTCTGCCAGTCTCTCTATGTCCGCCTGCCTGTATGTGTGTCTACTTGTCTGTCTGCATGCATCCTCTGTCTCACTGTCTGTCTTATGCCTGCCTGCCTGTCTGCCTGTCTGTATGTATGTATGCCTTTGTCTGTCTGTATGTATGCCTTTGTGTGTCTGTATGTATGCCTTTGTCTGTCTGTATGTATGCCTTTGTCTGTATGGCCTGTCTGTGTCTGTCTGTCTATCTGTATGTATGCCTTTATCTGTCTGTGTGTATGCCTCTGTCTGTATGTATGTATGCCTTTGCCTGTCTGTCTTTCTATCTTTACGTTTGTCTCTGTCTGTGTACCTGCCTGTCTGCCTGTGTGTGTGTGTGTGTGCCTTCCTGTCTGTATTATACGTATCTGTTTGTGTATGTGTCTCTGTCTGTTAATGTTCTTCTGGCTTTCCCTGTCTATCTGTCTGTCTCTGTGTATGTATGTCTGTTCTGGCTAATATGTATCGTGTGTCCAGTTTTCCTGCCTCCGTATGAAGATTATGAACAGGCGCCTATGTTTGCGTGGGTGTGTCGCTGTGTAGGCCTGTAGGGCCCGGCTGCCAGAAGGAGATGCCTGCTAAGATGTACTGGCATAGGTCGCTGTCACTTATCTGTCTGTCTGTCTGTGTGTCTATCTGTGTGTCTGTCTGTCTGTGTGTCGTTATGTGTGTCTCCCTGACGTTGCGTGTATTCATGTGAGATCTGTTAACTTTGTCAAACTGTCTTTCTGTTGTCTGTGTCTTTTTGACTCTCTGTGTTTCTGTCTGTCTGTCTGTATGGCTTTCTGTCTGTCTGTCTGCTTGCTAGTCTTTGTCCGTTAGTCGGTTTGTTTTTGAGTGTTTGTCAATGTAACTGGGTTTATGTTTCATTCCGAAATCACCCAGTGACAGAAGACTCCCAGAAAGAGACAGAGACTGAGAGATATCGACAGATACAGAGACAGATGATGGCAGAGACAGGCAGACGGAAAGACAGGAAAGACAGACAGACACACAGGCATAAATACAGAGAAGAGAGATAGACGGAGAGCGTATGAGAGCTGCAGATAGACTGAGAGATAGACAGAGACAGCAAAACAAAGACAATGACAGAAACAGCAACAGAGAGACACAGCCAGAGACAAAGACACAATAAACAGAGCAAGAGAGAGTAAATAGACAGAGAGCCAGAGATATTAAGATAGGAGAAGAAAGTGTGACACACAAAGAGAGAGATAGAGACAGACAGACAGACAGACAGACACAGAGAGACAGACACCGAGAGACAGACACAGAGACAGACAGAGACACCTACACACACAGACGCACACGCAGACAGACAGAGGAGGGACAAAGCCAGAGAGAGAGAGAGAGAGAGAGAGAGAGAGAGAGAGAGAGAGAGAGAGAGAGAGAGAGGAGAGAGAGAGAGGGCTGCGTGTTTTCGGCCTGATGTAATGGCTTGCACGTTGTGAGCCTTCGTCCTTCCTTCGTTTACCGACCCAGCCTCCGCCGCCGCCTCATCATCATCATCAGGAGCTTTAGCATCCTGCGTCGTGGCATCGCTCTCTGCGGCTGCAACCAACGCACTGCGCTACTGAACATGTTGATATCAAGTTATCTATTCCATTCGTCTGTTGGCCCCTGCCCTAAATGCTGCCGCTGCTGCTGCTGCTGCTGCTGCTGCTGCTGCTGCTGATGCCCCGGTTGCAGCGGCAGCGGCAGCGGCGAAGGGCTTAGTTTATTTATTCAATCAGTTTTTGAAAGGGTGAATCCGGTCTGTGCAAGAACAAATCAGTTTTATATAAGCACTTGCCCTGGATCGGGTTAGTTAGTCTCTGTTTCTCTTAATAATAATAGTAGTAGTAGTAGTAATAATTATAATAATAATAGTAATAGTAATAATAATAGTAATAATAATAATAATTATAATTACTATGATAGTGTTCTGTATAATAATAATTAATAGTAATAATGACTGTACAGTATGTCTACTGTGTGTATATCATAGTAATAATAATAATGCTAAGTACAATATTAAGTATAATAATATATCATTAAATACTACTATCCTATCCCTACTGTTGCTCTTACTTCCAAAACTACTCTACTACTACTGCTAGTTACTACTTTTACAACAACAACAACTTCTACTACTAGTAATAATAATTATAATAATAATAACAGAAGAAATTGTTAAATACCTTTTGGTCCTAATAGTGATTTGAGTTCATCACTTTTCCACATTCTAGCCACTTGCTTCCCAATTGATGGGGTCAGCAGATGTTACTGAAATACAGTAGAGGGTCAATAATACCGGAGGCTATGAAAAATAAGATGGCACGACTGTTTTAGAATTACTCAGTCTGCACCTCTGGGCAGGGCCAGCAGTTACACGTATGTGTCTTTTGAAAAGGCTTTAGCTTATGGGTGTGTTGGTATGAGCTCAGCTTATGGGTAAACTGGGGAAACTAAACGTCAATTTTCAGATCTGACTTCATTCATCTTCCTCAGTTATGAATATCCAGCCTGCACCTTTGCTGCTGGTTTGTATTATGTGTGTTTGTGTTTGTATGTATAACGTGTGCATGTATTTGTGTGTCGAAAATATGTTCGTATCCATGTATCTATGTAGCTATATACATGTATTTGCTGCAGTTTGGATTGTATGTATGTATGTATGTGGGTGTATTTGTGTGTATAATGTGGGTGTATTTGTGTGTATAATGTTTGTGTATTTGTATGTACAATGTATGTGTATTTGTGTGTATAATGTGTGTATGTATTTATATGTGAATGCATGTCCATATCCATGTATCTACATAGCTATGTATTTGCTACAGTTTGTATTGTATGTATGTATATGTTTGTGTATTTGTGTGTACAATGTATGTGTATTTGGGTGTATAATGTGTGTATGTATTTATGTGTGAATGTATGTTTGTATCCATGTATCTACGTAGCTGATAATTTATACAGTGCCGTTGAAGAACCGCTCAAGGGCATTGGATCATGGCTATCTAAGCAGATCTTAAAAGGTGTGACTTGGTATAGGCTTGAAATGTTTCTCATGATGCATTAGCGGAGGAGCAGAGCGCACATCAGTTGCTTTCGATGCTGCAGTTGCTGTCTGCGAGTGCTTTTAAGAGTTTGTTTAAGAAATGCAATGCTCTGCCTGACTCAGGTTCTATTTAGAATATGTTTTGTTTTGACTTTGGCTGGTCTTTCGTTTGGTACTGAGTGATGGCTCGTGACTTAGACACTAGTGCCGCCGAAAGTCACTGCGTCGAATACGATTTGTCTGTCAGGTCGGGCATGTGCTTCATGGTATGCCTGTTAGGCACGACGTTGAGGGTCTTGGGTTCGATTATTTGCCTAACAGCTACTACACAGTATTCTTATTATTATTGTTATTTTTATTTATTATTATTTTTAAAAGTTTATTTTATATCAATCAATCAATCAATCAGCCGTTTATTGATTCAACAACAGCACAAATAATTAACAATCAGTCATTTTCAAAAGTTAATCTGCTGATGCCGTCAACAGGACAGCCCTAAATATATAAATATTTATTATTATTTTTGGTAGTAGTAGTGGTGGTGGTGGTGGTGGTAGTTGTATTACTGTTACTTTAATTTAATTTATCCAGCATCTAATAAGATGCACATTTGGAAAGATTTTGTTATGTTAATTTTATAGATGGTATTTTTCTTGTCATCAGGCAGACTGTAGATGTTTCAGAACCCGCCTATGTGCTTATGAAAATAACCCTGTAGGTTACGTGCATTAACCCCACAGGGCAACTGGTAATTACTAATGCCTTCCGATCACTTCTGCTTTCTCTTTGTCAGTTCTTAGGAGATTCCTGGGCCACAGCTGGATCATGGTGCTAAATTGTTCTCTCACTAGTTGCGTTTGACAGAATTTTAAGAGAGTTCATCACTTCAATTTCAAAATTAAAAAAGTTCAAAAACCACAGGAACACACAGACACTGGAGATGTGTATCCCTTGGGCAACGTTCTCGAATAAAAGAAAGGCGAAAGCGAGTTCTGGTTGACTCCTGACGAAAACAGGAGGGTTGGTAATCCTACCAATACCCTATTGACCAGGATTTTGCCAATGGTATGTGCAGGTTGCCTCTTCTTGAATTTGAGTCTGGCTAAGCTTTATGTCTTCTGGGCATTTGTGTTCTTGTAAAAGAAAGGCGAAATTGCATAACTGTACACTGTGACCGGTTGCAGTTTGGTTGGTAACCTACGTATAATTATTGACACTCTTAATCCCCTTTATATTACGTTACGTTGCATCGTACAAGTTAATCGATGTAATGTCTGTGATCCAATAGCACAAAGGCTTTGTTACCCTGCATCAAAGACTCCGAGAGGGTAGGTGTACCCAAGAAGGAGTTAATGGGATCGTGATTAAAACCACAGTTTTTCAGAACACGGCACTGCCATCTGCATTGCGTGCAGCACGAACATTAACAAGGAACACACAGACCCTATTGCGGCAACTATTAAGCAACTGTTTGCCGAGATATGCTGTATATATAACCAACTAATGACGCACCGATGGCGTTGCCATTGTTACCACAAGCCCGAAAACATCGTAAAAGTTTCTTTCGCGGCGCCCAGTCGCCTGTGAATATCTCGATGGAACTTTATTATCGCGACCGGTTCGTGGGCTTCGCTGAAAAATCAGATATCGAGTCGAAACACAAAGGCTTCGCTCGCCGTGCGCTGGGTCCCCTCGCGTCAATTAGCACCGACTTGATAGAAAACCGGTAACAGCAGTCGCCGGTCCTTAGCCGAGATCAGA
This sequence comes from Aporrectodea caliginosa, assembly GCA_020284085.1. Taxonomy (NCBI): domain Eukaryota; kingdom Metazoa; phylum Annelida; class Clitellata; order Crassiclitellata; family Lumbricidae; genus Aporrectodea; species Aporrectodea caliginosa. The sequence continues at coordinate 2,134,982 of JACEVL010000006.1, read as the reverse complement.
TCATTAATACAGGACCGACTTGAATTTGGAGGGGGGGGTGATATTTACGGTTGCCCATGGTAGCACAGTCCTGAGGTCGAATGATCGCTGTGCACAGACGTAAAAACGACCACAGGAATCCAGAGACAGGACAACTATACTGACCTCACAACTTGGTACTTATCTATTGATGCGTAAAGATTGAAGGGGTAGGGAACACCTGGTGGGGTTGTATTCCACCTGACCAAGTACCCAGACACAATTTGTCGTAACCTCACCGCGGTTTAACCAGCGTCGTACCGACAAAGCCAAGCGGGGAGTACTGTTGGGTGAGCGAGATTGTGAACTGACGCAAGCACCCTGTGAGAGTGCATCACGGTGGGACGGAGTTTGTCACTGAGGTGCTAAGTGGAGAAACATTCAGGGATTATAAGCAGCCGTAGATTGGTGGTGACACAACGCAGAACCTAAACAACATCATAAACGCTTTGCTGAACGGTTTTGATTTAAGAAATCTGATGACTGTACTTCAATTATTGAGTTTTCAAGAGTTGAAAGACAAGCATTTAAACAAATGTTCTTTATTTGTTACCTTTGTTTAAATACAAAGAGTACCACATAAGCTTCCCAGAGAAGCATTTGAATAAGTGTGTTACTTTTGCCTGCTATGTTAACACTGCAGAGTAAATAATAATAATAATTAATGATAATTTATAATAATTGGTAATTATTAGTAGTAAATAATAATAATAATAATAATAATAATAATAATACTGTGAGAGAAGCTAGTTACCTTTTCCAGTGCATTGCCATCATGAACCAACATTTAACAGACTATCCTTCAGTATAGTTTTTGCTCCACCGGATCCTGACCAATTCTGGCCGTTCCAGAACTCATTGTATATTGTCTTGAGGGATTTAGTCTACCTTGGGTAAATAACAACAATGCTTATAATAATAAGAATAATGACAATGATGTGGACAAGTTCTATCTGTTTCATAGCTAGTACATGTATCTTCAATCTCCACAGTTTTAAAACTTCTTGAGGAATCATTGCAACCTTGGGTGAAACAATAATAATAAAATCAAAGTTATTGTAAAACAACAACAATAATTATGATAATTTCTTGTCAAGTGAAGTACAAGTCTAGACATGTGTAGATCTTCAATCTCCAGTGTTTTGAAAAGTCTTGAGGAATCAGTGCAACTTTTAAAATTAAAGTAATTGTAATAATAATGATATTAACAACAACAGCAATAATGATACATTTCTTGTCAAGTGAAGCGGGTCGCTCTGCAGTGACAGCTCCTTTGAGAGCCATCCTTACAGTGTTATCATCTTCTGTTTACTGTCAGCCAATGGCGAAATTGGAACTATCTGTTGCTGAAGCTGGTTGCATTGACAGCAGAAAGAATGGCATGGTGTTGAATTAATGTAAACGAGTAAACGAGCTGTTTAAAGGTGTTTATTTACCGTGATGGTGCAATGGAGGGGAGGAGGTTGGCGTTGGAAGAAAGAGTGGATCCCATGTTGTTTTTATCAGTGCTTTCCGATTTCTGTGCAAGATATTTCTGCACCACCTGCGCACCCTAGCGAACTGGACTATAGAATTATATTAGAATGAATACACTGACCGTACAGTGTTGTGGGAAGATAAAGCAGTGAGGAAGAAGGCTGACCACCGACCCTCACATGCTGAATTAGCTAAAAATTAAATTGCTAACAATTCATACCTGTGGCTGCCTGTTAGGGATAGCTGATGACACTGCAGTTCTTTATCAGTGCTCGAAAGTGAAGTTGATGCCTCTTAGCCAACTGCAATCTAGTTGTGTGGCTCAGCTGATTGATGGTATATCTACATGTAGGTTTGGGTATACGTCCAGTTTCATGCAGAAGGTCCAGGTTGTCCATGCTGCCTTCCTAAATATGCTTCGGTCTCTTCGCTCTTCGGCAAAGGGGTGGCTTTTGGTCCCACGAGCTCACACTTCTATAAGACAGCGTCGGGCGTTTTCGATTGTGGGTCCCTCCGTCTGGAATGGCCTCCCACTAGACGCGGTTAAACTCGCTTGCTTTGTATTTGTAAGTCCCTCAAATGATCAAATCACACTTTTTTAGCTGTGGCTGGGCTGGGAGCGCCTCTGAGTAGTCTCGTGAAGAGGCGCTATATCAATTCTCAGAATGAATGAATGCAAAGACACATTGAGTTTACGATCTTCATGCTTATTCAAAGTATCATGCATGCAAGTGATCCATCTTATCTGAGGGAGTTCTGCATCTGTAGCCTTTCATTCTGCTGCTGAAGGTGACCTGGTGACCTGCCGTTGGTCCTAAAATCCCTGATGCAGCAAAGAAGCTCTTCTGTCGCCAGTCCATCTTTCTTGCAACCTACTTACAACATGAGGTTCTTGGCCTTCGTTGCCACTTTTCCACCAGCATTTGAAAATCATTCTTTTGGGTTGTCAGCTGCACCTCTGAGGAGCTTCCTCTGACGCGGCGCTATATTAATATTAGGATTACAATATTACAAGAGACATGGCTGCGCATTAAGGTAATGCTGTTCTAGGATTACGGAGTCTGACGTGGAGGATGAATGATTAGGGGCTGCTCCAGGCGAACCTAGTGAACCGGGAAAAGATGAAAGGCTCGCTGTTGATGAGCTCGGCACAGCTGATGGTATCACTCATTCTGTCTGACTTTCCGTCTGTCTGTCTGTCTTTCTCTGTGTCTCTGTGTCTGCCTTGTGGCTTTTCAGGTACACATGAACCCAACCCCAAACAACACACAGGCATACACACAAACTTAAAGGCATACTAATTGGTTAGAAGTTTTTGAAGTTCGCCAGTATCTGCCAAAACAACATAATAAATTATACACAATTAATCATGCATAATATATATAATTATATATGTATATATGCCCTAGATGTTATGTAGATAGTGTGCTTATATTTTCTAAATATATACCCTGTATTTGTAATTTAATATAATATAATGTAATGTTATATGACCAAGATATATATGTGGCTATTTATATTTTCTAAATATGTGCCCCACATTAATAATGTATTGTAATGTAATGTATATATAATTATGTAATGTAATGTATATTGTATATATAATTATGTATATGTATAATTTATGTGAATGCATATATATATAGTATATAATATATACTATATATATATAGTATATATATATATATATATATATATATATATATATATATAGCTATATATATATATATATATATATATATATATGCACCTACATTTGTTATTAATATTTATTATTAATCATATAAATGACTCAATGAATATCTAATCAAAATGCCTGTTTCAGGAGAAAATCCTCTGTTGCTTCTCGTTAGCCTCAACCGCTTATGTTTTGATATTATTAGTGAGTTGACACCAGTGTTGCATGTTGCCCTTTCTGAACGCACTAAATAGACCACTATCGGTAGCACGCGTTTAAGGGTATTATTATTATTTGAATCATTTATTACTGCTTTGCGTGTAGAAGTTTACAAAGGAACAAATGGGGCAAGTCCTTGGTGGGGTTTATTACACTGATGACCTTTTTCTCAGTGTCCCAGCCAAGCATTGGACTCCATTCACTCCAAACACCAATGAGGACATACTTTGATACTTTATAGTATATAATATCCATACAAAAATAGTCTGCATAGACTATAATATGTATATGTATAAAAATAGTTTTATGGCACCTTTTAATTACTGCTCAAATGTTGCATGAAGGTACTTCAATTACTTTGTCCTAATTATCTTTATGCCTAGTTGATATATATATATATATATATATATATATATATATATATTTATATGTGGTATTTATAGGAGAAAATAAATACATTATCTAAGCCGCACATGTAGTGACCTATATATATATATTTGTGTATATATTGTGTAAAATGCATGTATAGGTTATGTCTTGACACAGTTCTTGTTTGTCTGTCTTGGAATGCACTGTCTGCTGTCGTTAATCAAACGATGGCCGACTTCTCCAGTCTCTGCTTCCTCCTTTCCTCCATCTTTTCCTCCATCCTTTCCTCTTAACCTGGATGTAAATTCTACTCTTCCCATAAGGACAACTGGCATAGTTTGGACCATCAGGATCCCTGGCTCATCAGCTCAGGCTGTTCACCTGCGCAGGTCACTCCCAGAAGTCAGGTCTGCAAAGAGCAGGCAATAATATTGCCTTATTGCTACATTGATTATTATTATTATTTATTATTATTATTATTATTATTATTATTAAGATTTATAAAGTGCAAGTTAATATGGCTAGGGGTTATGTTCCTCTTAATGGTCGTCTTATGACAGCCATTAGAAAATACACTGCAAGCATACTTGTATATACAAACTCATAATGTAACAAAGTTGTGTTTGTGACAACCTTGATTAGTCAATAAACGAATATTTTATTGTATATTAAAGCAGAGTTATAAGACGCTTAGAGGTAATTTAGAGCCAGACACTGTTGTAGTGTTTTGGAATGAAGTACACTAGTTAAAGTAATGTGTCGATACAGCAGATACAAATGTAATAAGAGTATTTGTGAATGGGCGTCAATTTGTAAAAAAATTTCAACTGTATTTGATATGGTCCACCTTTGCAAACTTCAGAAGTGCACAAAAGATCATACACCAGAACATTCGAAGGCACTGAGCAGCTATGCGTGAAGGTCCCTGCCTGCACTGTAACTACTTTATTAGAGGCTCGAACCCGTGGTCTATGCATTACAGGTTGAATGCGAATTTCGCCCAGTGAAAACCAAATTCGGTTTTTATTATTGACAAAACGAAATTCGAATTTAAAAAAATCATTTTCGTAGTCAAAATTTTTCCTCTGAAATGCCAGAAAGAATTAATTCATGCATTTCTTTTAGTGTTTACGATTGTTTTCATCGAATACAGCCGGCACATAAGAAGGTGTTTATTAACGTACGTTATGGTACCTAATATATAAAATAACTTGCGTTATATAATAATATATTAAATTTTCTATGAAGGCCAATAAAAAACGAAATTCGATTTAAAATCGGATTTCTGAAACCGAAATTCGGATTGCCAAAAAACCGATTTTAACAACCCTGTAACTACTTTATTAGAGGCTCGAACCCGTGGTCTATGCATTACAGGTTGAATGCTCTAGCCAATTGTTACGGAGCCACACTCAGAATAAAGCAGTGACACTGTGGCTTCTCGAATCCCCACAAGTAGTGTCTGATAGAGCAGAAAAAATGTTGCTGTAACACCCAAAGACATGATTTGTTTAATAAGTACACACAGTCACTGTGGCTTACATTAAAAGTGTTGTCTGGAATGGCAGACACTAATAAACTAACGACGACGTTTACGCACAGACATCAGCTGTTTTATAATAAAGTATGATCAGTGTGGTCCATACTCGTCAGACGTTAATGTAGTCTGGCTACATTAGTGTGTAACGTTTTAGGAAGATAATTTATAGGAGTGTGGTGGAGTTTGGCGAGGGATGGTTTCTGAGAAAGTAGGGCAGTGGGAAACGTGTTTTTTGGATTCCGTGTAGTAGGCCTCTGCCACGCCTGTCTCGTTTGGCCTACTGGACATGCACTCGTGAGGGGCTGAGGCGAAGACCGCCCAGTGGCGTACTAGGAGAGTGGGGAATTTCCTGAGGTTTTTTATGACTTCCGCCAAAATTTCTGATGACCTTTTTTTTTTTTTTGCTTTGGGGTACTTTGTCTTCACGTACAAAAAGTTACTTTTTTAACCTATTTTTCAATTTTTACTGGTTTAACAAAAAACACATTTTCAGACCTAATTTGCTGCGGGTTGGGTGTTTGGGGTACTCTGTCTTCTCTGGTGTCCGGGTTGGAATTGACGAGGTACTGGTTGCGTGCATGATGAAGCACTGGTTCCCAGTTGGTTTGGTTTGACAGACAGACAGACACTCAGACAGACAGACAGACAGACGGATGAACGGACAGACAACAGACATTGGGATTGATCTGGATGTAAGGATCAAACATTGGGAGTCTGAGAGTGTCCAGTCAGCCAAGGATAAAATTATTTTCAGTTCCTGGGCAATGCTTTTATTCTGCATAAACGATAAATAAAAATCAAGTTAATAGATATTAAATAAATGAGAACTAAATAAGAAATAATAACTGGCTAATAGGGAAATAAATAAAAAATCAGGTTAATAAATAATAAATAAAATTATATAAAGTAACTAGTATACGTTTATAATCCTGAAGTATCATATACATAGTTCATAGTGAAAACTGAATAAATAATGAGTTAATAATTATTTTTTCAGAACCTTCTGACCGAATGGGAGAGGTCGTCCGAGAGGCTGAAGGTCATCGTCATGACGACAGGGTGAAGCGCTCCGACAAATCCAGGGACATGGAGACGATCGACCGGGGCGTCGGACCCACTCCAGCGCCACCTGTCGATCAGCGAGTGCCACCGTATTTCGGGTTCGCTCCCTACATGGCAGACCGAAGAACCGCCATGATGGAGTCAGGTGAGAATATGTGTAGACCCTTGCCCACTTTTCCATGTGGAGAAAAAGTCAATAATCCAGGTAATAATTATAAGGTCAATGTCAACGGCCCTGGCAGCCTTAGGATAGAAGAAGGGCAGTACCTGAAGCTAGCCCTGAGGCTGCCTCATGGGTATGAAGTGCTAGCAACTTCATTTTCTTAGGTTTGGCATGTGAGGGCTGTGCTAGTCCTCTCCTCACCGTCTCCTCTTCCCACCGACAGTGTGCAGTCTGTGTACTTGTTATAGCTAAGTTGGATAGGAGGAGCAGATGGAGCAGAAGCCTCGAACCAGATTTCTGCCCTGGTGGGGATTTGAACCCCCGACCTCACGGTTGACCGTCAAGCACTCTGACCACTAGCCTTAAGATGTCATTAAACAAACTGCTACTGCTTGCTTTTTCATACACAATCCCAGAAGGTTCTATAAATGTTTTTGTTATTCCGCAGATTAATTTCAGCTTACACATGCAAACCTGTTGGGTACGGGAGTTTATTTACACGACGACAAATTGACATGTCCTAAAAAGTTTGATTTGAAATTGATTGGTCTAGAAAGCTCGTCAACCATGTCGGTACAAAGACCGTTAAGAGCCTATTGGACGTGTTAAACGTATTTGTATTGGGGATGTATATTTATGATGTTTTGCAAGCGTTGACTACAATGTGGCTATTGTATCAATGGGTGCTCTGCTTAAGTCGTTTTTAAGTGGTAAATGCTGTGCTTTTAATACGTTCATGATTGTGTGGATACTGAACTTCATTCAGGATTCTGAATTCTCTATCTGAACTTTATGCTCCTTCTTTTTGCTTTGTTATGTGACAACTTATACAGGAATATCGTTGATACTCTGATCTCTGTCCTGGATACTGTGTCCTTTATGCCTTTCTGTACTTTGTAATGTAATGTAATGTAACAAAACATTTATAAAGCGCCACTTAAGAGTCTCTCAAAAGCGCTCAACACGTGGCCATCAAACAGCTGAAAAAATGCGTCTTTAAGACTTTACTTTATGTTGACTACAGTATCCTCTGTGAATTTTATACAGGAATTTTTGTCCTGTCAGAACTTTTTAAGGGATCTGAATCCTTTGAAGTAGGGCTGCGGAAGTTAACGATTAATTAATCGATTAATCGTTAATTGATTCTAACGATTAAATTTATTTTTAATGATTAATCGAAGACCTCTTGTTATATATTCGACAAGGTGCCCGGGATTATAGTCCTTGTGGTCGAAGGAAGACATTTGAACTGAAAAACGTAAACAAGACTACTAATAATGAACAAATAACTACTAAGGAGCTACTAGCAATAAATATTAATAATACTATTAAAGGATAAACAATGAATACAATGTTAGTTTTGTATTTTTCATTACTTATTGGGGAACACATTTAATCGATGGCTGCAGAAGTTAACAATTAATTAATTGTTAATTCTTAAATAGTTAACAATTAAACAATTTTATTTGTTAACCACCCTACTTTGAAGTTGATGTAGGATACTGTATTTTACTCTGTGATGTTCCTACAGGTTATCCGTTCCTCTATCCGCATATGCCATATCCGTTCAATCATCCACTACCCGTGAACTCCAACACCAACGAAGGGCGCTACCACTGGCCTCCATTCCACCCTCCCACTGGGTAAGTCGTTTTGCAGTGCATGCGAGTTTGGGGTGAAGTTACACTAAAAGAACTTACATACATGTACCATAGGAGACTTTAGGGAGGCAATTATTTCCTGTTTCTTTGAGTTAAATAAATATTCGTTTATTATTCAAACGAACACACTGCAGTATGATTACAATTCATAGTATGAATCGATGATCACAAGTTATTACAGGAGTCGAATTTAACTGTTTGGCACTCACGCAAGGCGCCCATCTCGTCCTACCGCTCATTTTATTAACACCATCTGGCAAATGAAAGGGTGAGTCGACCTTTGGGAGGGTAGGAAGCGATCCCGGGTCCCTGCTGATCTTCTGTTCTTCGTGCTAGAGTGTTACCATAACACTAAACCTCTTCCCCATAATACATACCATAGTCATGGACACAGGACCTATATGCATTGCAGGATTTGTGTTGATTTCCAAACACTTGCTGATACCAAATTTTACTGCTGGATGATAGTGGTATGTGGGCGTGTGTGTGTCATTTTCATCATTATCATCATTATTATCATCATAATCAGTTCTTGATCACAACTATTTGGCAGCAGTAGGTATGACTAATCTCCATTCTTTTAGGTCATTTTTCACTGCTTTTTCATGTTTAGTCCAAGTCTTGCTATGACAGTTTAGTTTAGCACAGTGCTGTCCAACCTTTTTACACCGCGGGCCACCGAAGAAGTAATTTTTGAAGCAGGGCCGCACCAGTCAACTCAAAAGCTTCGACTAAAATTTATTGAAAATTATTAACTGTATTATTATTAATTATGAAGTTATCATAATGAATGCGTCAACTGGATTTTGGCACTTTGTCAAATGATAAGGTACGACGAATAATCTCCAGTTGTTTTACTTCATTTTAACAGAAATTGCAAATATTTAGCGAGCTGCGGCGGGCCACTTGGAATCTGCCGGTGGGCCGCATGCGGCCCGCGGGCCGCGGGTTGGACAGCACTGGTTTAGCAGATGACTTGCCAATAAATATAAATAAAATACGAAAAAAATATATGTACTAAATTATACAAAGTTTAGTCATATACTGAACAATATTATATTATTATATACTAGACATAATTTTTGGACTTCTTGTGAGAGCTCACATGGTGTTAAACTCAGCTGAATAATCACCATTTCTGAGATGCGGGGGATTGAATCGATTTGTGTCAAGCAATCAGCATTTTTCACCAATCTTTCAGCATTAAAATGGAAAATTGTAAATTACACACTTGAGCCGAAGACGTATTAAAAGGAAAGTCGCCAGTTGGTTGTATTGCTGACGACGGCAGCCCTTCTTCGCGCGCCACCGATACACTTGACACTTTTAAGCCTTGTATCCGCCGGTCCTTTTCGACAAAGCAATCGGCCTTTCATAGCCGGCCTTTTTAGAGCACGGGTCACCGATTCAGCCACCCGAAACGCCGTGTCGTTCGGCCGCTGATGCATTGAATGCCCCGACGCCGCGGCGCAACCCCCGTGACGGACAGGCTCTTACAGACGCCGAGCTCTAAGACGCCTGGCCTCTCCTCTCTCTCTCGCCGTCGTCGTCGTGGATCTGCAAAGCCCTCCGGGGGCGGCTCACCAAGGGAGCAGGTCAGCTAATGACGGGGGTTACGTGACATAAAGGAATCGGGTTATTTATGAAAGATATATCCATCCGTCTCTAGTCTGTAATTACCGTCTCAGCCGGCTCCCAAGTAAAATTAAGATCATTTAACTGCTAAACATATCAGCGTCGTCACTGACAGCTTTGTCGGGCCGCACGATACTCTGGTGTCGTTCGTTTTTATCGATGGTGTATAGTCGTCGAGGTGGTATCGTAACTATCGTTCCCCGTCGTTCCCCGTCGTGTTCCCCGTGGCCGGACCAGATCAACCCTTTGCGATCAGTTACATAGATTTATAATGGGCTTTTGAAGCGATTACGTGCGGAAACTTTTTTATTAATGAGTTTTCTCTCCGATGGTCATCATTATTATCCTGCAGCGCTTGACATGTGGTACTTTCTCTGCCTGTGCTTTTGTCAGTGTTTGTGAACCATACTATTTCAGACCATGGTCCTGTGATGCGAGTTTATTTTGAAGAGGTGCTATAAATGCAAAGAAGACCATCAGTTAAGATGGATGACAGTGAATGATCTCAAATTCTTGTTGGTCCTCTTTCAGGTCCAATAAATTGCTTTTTAATTCCAATGCAGGCTTCGTCTTTGTCAGTATATCTTTCTCTGAATCTTTATATATATATCATCGTCATTGTCATGGTCGTCATCACTGTCCATAGTCAGGGAAGCCTTTGGGTCAGGTGTCATGGATTTCTGTCTTCATCCTGTTTATGGGCTACATGTCTACATTGACCATTGAACTGAGCTAAGGGGACTTTATGGTTTGCAAACTGTATTCAAGGTTTCTGCAGAACATGTCAAACTCGTCTGGCACTCTTTAGGTGATACTTTCACCACTCATGGTATATCCTCCGCAGGCATTCCCATACCCACTTCTTCCCCCCTTCAACAGATGAGTCGGTCAAACTCAAGTCAATAATGCTTCATACACATGACCAATGACCATCTTATGATCTTCTGTGTTACTCTGTATGAACACGTTCCATAAGCGTTACAAAGCTACAGTTTAAAGCAGAGATGGGTAACTAATTGATTAGATTCTAATCGATTAGCTAATCGATTAGATTAGCTAATCGATTAGACAAACAGCTAATTATAATTCTAGTTGATTAGCTACAAGATGCTGTTAATTCTAATTCTAATTGATTAGCAAAATTCTACTTGATTAGGTACCAGATTTTGCTAATTCTAATTCTAATTGATTAGCAAATTTCAGTAGCTAATTTTAATTCTAATCGATTAGCAATTTAACTAATCATGGCCATCTCTGGTTTAAAGTTCGTATTTGCATACATTGTACCTTTGGCTATTTTCAAACAGTTGACCAGACTGTTTTTTTTGCGGCAGTCATCGAAAAGTCACACATCATCATCATATTATTATGGGCTCAACTGCCATCATCTTCTGTTGAATACTGTCGGAACCTTACTTGACAGGGTGGCCCCGTCGGGGCTGGGTGTGGTGGCCTGTGATCGCTTTAAGCGGCCGGAGCCAGCAATAAAAGGTCTCCAGTTGGTCGAGACAGTAGGACGCGTTCTGTCCTCTCGTCCGAAGTCTATTAATACTTCTTGTTGTTGTGGCCATAGTCTGACTTCCATCGGAGATACTTTCTAATTGTGTTGCAGATTCTTTTTTGCTGCGATTCTTTTTTGCTGTGCTGGTCCATGAGAGTTGCCTTCATTCAAGTATCCTCAGTGTATCTGAACTGTGATTGATTTGTATGTTCTAGTGTGAGTGTCCCCATATGTTATAAATTTAAGTTTATAATGATAATAATAATAAATAATAATAATAATAATAATAATGATAATGATAATAATAATAATAATAATAAATTTGTCTCAATAATAATTGTAATAATAATAATTGTTGTAATATCCCTGAGGGATCATGTTTACCTCGGGGCATAAAAAATAATAGTAGTAAAAGTAATGATGATAAAGATGATGATGATGATGACGATGACGACGATGATGATAATATTTGTTTATTAATTCAAACTAACAAGTACACATTAAGATTACACGCTGTACTTAGTAACAGATGATAATAAGTTTAACAGGAGTCGAATTTAACTGTATGGTAGCCTGCAAGGTGCCCCTCTGTCCTACTGCTAATTTTACAGTTGCCTCCCTAGGGAGTGGAAGGCTGAGTCAACCTAATGGGGCTAGCAGGTATTTTCTAATTGAGTCCTATAACATCCATGAAATAATTGTAAGTATCTGCTCTGTGTTGTAACTGTTAAAGCCTTTCTATATTGTATATGCCAAATCCTTTCTATTATATTAGCAAGTATGCTTTCTGTATTCTGCACTTGGCCAGTATTCTCATCCACATGCTGGGCCATTTCGACCAATTTCATGTGGTGTGTCTTGCGTTTCCAGTTCTGAATTAGGCAGCAGTTCAGGTCAGTGCACGACCATCTGAGACACATGTAAAAGATTTGTTGGAGCTGCATATAGCAAATTGCCAGTTAGAACCAAATTTATGATATCGTGAACGGTTGGAATGTGGCCGTTGTTCCACGTAATATTGCAGTTCTAACTCCAATTCCAACTCTGTTTCCAGTTGAAGTCTGAAGATAATTGATTTATATTTTATTATGAATAAGTGGCATCAGGATATCATCAACTTTAACATACATACATTGGATTATTGTGTTATGGAGTATTGATTGGTACTGTATGACACGGCCGCTTATTTCCAGGTTCATTGGGTCTATGCTTTCCAGCTATACCCATAACTGTTAAAGGAATGAATAATTACTAATAATTGTTAATAATAATTGTTTTGCTAACTGATGTAATATATTAATTTGTAATGACAGAGAGTGTAACTTAGTAGATATATAGCTTGTGCAACAGGGAGCATCTCTTCAGTAGATAGATACCTTGAAGGGGCACTATAAATGTTCAATTATGTTACATTGCATTACGTTACAGTTACGTATTAGTAACTTCCATAGCGCTGGTGGTACTTAATGCACAAGGCATGAACCGAGGACGAACCAAAATCAAGCTACAGTCAGGTCAAGAAGGTCAGTCCAAGTAAAACGGGTGATCAGGCCTTTCAAATCGATGGTCCCCGTGCCTGGAACTTTCTTTCTGCACCGGTTCAGGAAGCCAAAAGCCTTTCTGTTTTAAGAAAACTGTTAAAAATGCACTTGTTATGTAACTCCGAGCATCAGCATTTGCGCTGACAGTAGACAGTTTTGTAAAGCATCCAAGAAGTAGCTTGCTACCGAAGATGCTTTAGAGATTGTCGTAATTACAATTACATTCACAGCTACAGTGCATTGCGACTCAGAGGCAGTTTATGGTGGATAAGTGCTTGAAAAGGTATGTCTTGAACTGAGACTGAAATGCCACAAGTGACTGGACAGAACAAGCAGATACAGGCAGAGGGAGAGTTTCAAAATCAAGGTCCAGCCGAAAAGACATGTTCGCCATGAACACTTGTAGTGTTAGGTATGACCAGAAATAGTCATTCAGATGACCTAGTTGAAAAGTGATTATCAGGAATCCTGGATGGATATGTGTTCAGCAGAACTGAATGTAATATAATGTTGTGCAATATAATTGACCATTTATATAGCACCCTCAAGATATCGACTCAGAGCTCTGTACTAGCCTATTTGATGTTAAATGTCATTACAAATGAATATATCACATCAGTTAGCAAAACAATGCAATGCATTGTGCATAAATGACTGCATTGGCAGGATCAAAATATACCGGTAATAAAACGGAGCACCCTTCATAACACTCATAAGGTACAAATAAAATAAATAGAAAGTAGGCTATGCTTGTACGCCCTTTTTAGCACTCATCGTCAAGGTATATTGACTCGTGAGCTCGCTGCCTTTTGCCTGCACATTGTTAAAGGATTTCTTGGTGTTTTGCTTTATTGCAGTTTTTTGTGTGTGCTTGTTCAGCTGTTTTAGTGTCAATAGATTCATCTATAACTCATAAAGAACAGTGTTTAATGCTGTGAATGTGGATATAAGTAATAAACGTGGTGAGATACTGGCTCCATGAAAACAAGAAATATATGCCGTCTCCGCCGAGATTGAGTATGTTTCTACAGATGTTCACCGTAATCATGCACTCTGTCAAGAGAACATTAGACTCGGCCTCTCAAAGGCATGCAATTTATTGCACAACTTCTAACGCCCTATAACCTTGGTATTAATTTATTAGGATTATTATGTAAGTTTCCAGGCACTGATAACTACCGGTACTGATAACTTGTATGCTACTGTATCATAATATTGTTTCTTAGCAATGATTCATTTACTTATACATTGTGTATGCATGTGTATGTATGCATATTTACACATGTGTGCTTGTGTTCATTTAAACATATATATATATATATTATATACACACATTTTGTGCTCCTACGGTAGCAGCTCAGGAGTGCCATTTGTCACTCAACCTTCTCTGGAAGAGTCTCAATAGAGTATCAGCTGTAATATACGAAATGTTCCTTACATCTAATAACTATCGTGTGTCGATTTCAACAGATTTCTGATTGTTTGTTTGAATGTTTTTGGAACCATATACTGTGATGCTAACCTGTTGAAACAAACCAGCATCTAGGTGTTATCAGAAGTCAACTGGGAACTGGATTTACGGACAGAACCCAGTTCCAACGCAGGAAGGTTTTTTCAGGGGCTGCAGGAAACTACTTAAATAAATCGTGTTAGCAGACCAATTGATTGGTCGACAGATTCCAGCATTTAATTTAAGTAGTTAATTATGAATATATCTTGGTGTGGTACTTTTTTCTCCACAAGGTAAACAGGACCGTGCAGGATTTTGAAAATTTCTGAAGGTGAAGGACTAGGATGATGATGATGAGTTCTCTGCCCAAAGGCAGATCCATTGGCTTTTATGCCACCCGGGGATGAGATGAGTGAGTTGGTTTCCCATTCCCTTCCTCACAGACAAGTATGGGTGAGCAACTTGTCCAGGGTCGCTATGCAGTGACTTGAGGTAGATTCGAACCTGCAACCATCCGGTTACAAGGCACAGAGCATACCGCTACACCACCGCGTCCCATTCACTGTAATTGCAACTACTCGCCTACAGGTGCTGTCATATAATTGTAATGTAGTCTAAAATCAGTAACTTTCTATAGCGTCATTTCGTAATATATGAGGTATCGATAGATGGTTGCCTAATCAGGGGCCCGTGGCGCATTGGATAACATCTGGCACAGAGACCGAGAGGTACATGAGTTCGAGTGCCCCTTATTAAAGGCGGATATGCTTTGTAGGCTGCTATTAGCGCCGTTGTATTGCAAGCTGTCTGTTCTGTTAGTAGTTAAGATTGTTTCAATTGCATAACATGTAAATGTACAGCGCAGTGTGTTTGTCAGGGCGCTTATTAAAGAAAAGATATTATTATTATTATTAATCATAGGTGTCAGTTATCAGTTTTATGTGGTCTAGTTTTATTTCTTTATTACGCTTAATCAGAGGAGCTTTTGTTAGTTAGTTAAAATGTGCTATGTTAAATGTCTTACTACATACATGTACTTTAACTTTATGGCAGTACGCAACAGTTTAAATAGACTTATTTGAGCTTGTTATCAGGTTAAGATATATATGGTCCTGTAGTCACCTTTAATATAAATGAGGACATAACATTACTTGGACTGACACTTAGGGGAGCAGTGGACTTGACTAATGACCGAGCACAATGGAGGTAATTTACTAGTACCCATCGCCGCCAAATGGCTGGCATCAGGAACTGATGATGATCATGATGAGTCGCCTTTAATAAAACTGTTAAATGACATAACTAAATTTTGATCTCAGATTCCTTTGTAATCAATTTGTTAAACAAAGCGTCTAGGGTTTTAACGGTCGTTACGATAGGCGTATCATCTCCCTGAACCTACTGACAAGTTAATTTAGTCACTAAAACACTTAGTGAGCAATTTTCAGACTAACTAAGAATTTCAGCGGTTTGTTGAAGGAAGAATGCTTCAGACTTTTAACAGATAATTGATAGGATTGTCATGAACCTTAAATCTTCTCTGCCGTTAACCCAAGTGTTTGCATCCAGTCAAGCGTACAGGAATTCGTAATAAAACCCTTTCACTAGAGCTGCGAAAAACTATGGGATTAGAACGAACTGAGGCCGGTTCCCATTGGTCGCCAAAACTGGCCAATAGGAATCGAATAACATCAAAACAAATAACAGGTGTGTATTTGTATGTATATTTGTGTGTATGTATTTACATGTATCTCTGTATGCATGTATCAGTATATTTGGTTTTTTATTTGGAAACGTGCTGAGTGATGCACCTGTTTCATTTGTTCGTTTTCTCTTCTGATGGTTACAGAAATAAATGACTGATTGATTGATTGAAGGGAAACAAAGTTTTCCTATGATATGAAGGACAACATTCGGTTGAGACATGAATACAATACTAAGGTTGTGCAAATCACCGGTTAGGCCACAGTTAGAGCACTGCATACAGTTGTGGAATCCATTCCTCAAACATAACATTGAACAAATAGAGACAGTGCAAAGACGAGCTGCTAAAATGATTTGAGATTACAAGGATTTGAGCTATGAAGAAGAGTTGAAAAGGTGTGGACTAACAACATTAGAGAGAAGGAGGAGCAGAGGAGACCTAATTAAAGCCTACAAGATTATTACTGGAAAGGACCCAGTGCAGTGGGAGAGGTTCTTTGAATTATCACCATACAAGGCGACTTGAGGACATAGGTATAAATTATTTCAGAAACCGAAAGGAACATTAGGGCAGAAATTCTTCAGTGCAGGAGTTGTGGACTTGTCGAGTGGCAATTAAGTAAGTAATTTGTTTGTCACATTTGTTAAGGTATATGAACATAACTACACAAATTCGCAAATTTAATGGTAGACTGCCGCTGAAGTCACGCAAACTTTATCGCGCCGGTGTCACGAAATAGAGTATCCCCTAAAATAAATGAGTATCCACTTAGCGAAATGTAGTATCCTGTTTAGTTTGCATTATTGGCGGTTTCTAAGTGTATTCAGTCGTACTGTTTGGATTTATTGTACACATAAATTTTTTATGTTGCTTGTTTTTAGTTTGTATGTCGACCTGAAATTAATTTACTTCGTTTTTGGCGATTTTGACTGGATTTTCGTCTTGGCTATAGTGATGAGTATGACGATGTGGGGATAGAATGGTTTACTCTATACCGGTTTATTCCAACTGGAGGGGTATGCTTTGGGGGGATAGAATACCACGGGCACCGGCCGCCGCCAATAATAATGCTTTGGATGATAATACTGTCTCCTTGGACACTATCACAGCCTTTAAGAGGAGGCTACGAGAGACAGACTGTTACGCATTACAAGGTTAACTTGCAGTGGTTCTAAAACAGTCTTCGTAACCACTTAAAACCCTTGTTATGTTGTGTTACCAGGATATTTATATTGCACCTTCCAGTAACCTTGAAGGCACTGCTTGCCAGATGACATGCAAACGTACCATACATACATAACTAATTACATACATACCACTATATTACATACATACATAGTACATACATACATACATACATACGCACACAGTACATACATACACACACACTGTTAAATCATATCTACATCTTTACATTTGTATGGCGGGGAAGCTATCTAAGGCATGGGCGTCTGCACATAGGGCCAAGAGGGGGCACTTGCACCCCCTGCAAAATTGACACCTATTTTCTAACTACTACTTTTTGGTGTTTAACAAATTTCGTCATACTAAATCACTAATGATACTAATGATGCATAAAGTGAAACTGAGAAATGTAACTCTAAGTAAGAATAGAAAATTTCTAAGTTTATCTACAGTGTAGGCCTACACATGTCGTTTTCTGTAATTTTGATATATGTTATGACGTCGTGCTGAGTGCTGACTCTTCTTATCAAACCTCACAGGAATAGGCCTGCGCTTCCCTCTATTTAACTGTGACCATTGTGTTTTGCCCCTCCTACAAAAATATCTGCGGGCACCCATAATCTAAGGGGCTATATGAAAGGGGCTATTACAGATGGTGTTCAGATAGCATATATATACTTATGTATGTCATAGTAAAATAATATGTAAATACGGCCTCTGTAATTATTTGTATTCGTATACAAATACAAATATATGAATAGAACGGTTGGGTCATAGTTGAGGTGATTTATCAATGCAGGTCATAATGCATGATGTATTGGCCTTTGTATATTACACTATAGAGATCAAACAAAGAAATTATGTATATATAAATCTATATATGTCATTGTAACATATGTGTCTTCAAGTGTTATAGATGATGTTCGCATATGGTTTTTAAATGAATATGAGTTACCCATACATCCAATTATTTGATATATAATCATCATCAGTTCCTGACACCAGTCACGTGGCGGCGATGGGTACGAACGAATGATCTCCATTGTCCTCGGTCATTTGTCAAGTCCATTGCTCCCCTTAGTGTTAGTCAAAGTGATGTTATGTCCTCATTAATATTACCTATCCAGTGTAGTCTTGGTCTGCCTTTGTTTCTTTTTAATAATAATAATAATAATATTTTTTCTTTAATGAAACGCCTGACAAACGCACTGCGCTGTACATTTACATGTTATGACAATTAAACAATTCACAAGAACACAAATGACAGAAGACATAAATCTTAAGTACTAACAGAACAGACAGCCTGCAATACACGGCGCTAATAGCAGCCTACAAAGCATGTCCGCCCTACGGGACTTGAACTCGGTACCTCTCGCTCTCTATGCCATTGTGTTATCCAATGCGCTGTCGGGCATTAGTATAGTCCAAGTGATGTTATGTCCTCATTAATATTACCTATCCAGCATAGTCTTGGTCTGCCTTTGTTTCTTTTTGCTTTGAATCTTTCATGTAGAGCGTTGTGTGGGATACCGTCAGCCGGCATTCTCTCTACGTTTCCAAGACATCGGAGTCCTCGTTGAACGACTTCATTGTCTAACAGAGTTGCTTGGAACCTAATGATTGTCTTATGTCATAATTTCTTATTTTCTGTAGTCTTGAAATCCCTGCGATCTTCCACAATCCACAGCCATCCCAGTTCTGCTGTAATAATTCTTTCTCATCTTGTGTTCACATTGTCCAACATTCCAACCCGTATAGGAAAATCGGTTGTATCATCGTCTCATATATCTCTGTCTTGGTTTTCTTTGTTGGTTATCTACTTCTCCATATCCTGTTCCTTATTCCAAATGCTTTTGAAGTGCGTCCAATTCTCCTTTTTATGTCTTTTTCGCAGTGCCAGCCTTAGGCAGAGGCAAAACAGGCAGTTGCCTGGGGCGCCAAAATCTAAGGGAGCCAGTATCTGTTGCCACAGCTTTATGCTTTTCATTACAAGCAAAAAAAGATTTCTGATTACTTCAGCGAACAATTCTTCGTAAGAAATAAATGTTTCTTTGTTCGGTAATTCGTATTTTTCGGTAATTCGAAGTTTTTTTACATTTTACCATTCCCCAAAAATTCGATTTATCCAGGGTTGACGGTACTAATGAAAAAAAGTAATAATGAATAACTCTGTTGTGCGTAATGTTCTGGCTGGTTCCTGTATTATTTGCCTATCTATCGCTTAGGATAGGGCCTTTTTCGTTGCTGCCGTCTGCGTGTATTAGCCCGCCTAGATAGACGAATTGTTCTACTTGCTCAATAGCTTCTCCTTGGATTTGTGATAGGCTAGCTATGGGTGTTGAGTCTCTTTCGTCTTTTCAATCACCATTGTTTTAGTTATGATATAAATTTTTATGCTATCGTAGTCTATATTACTTTTGTTGCATACATATTGTACATAGTGCCTTCGTGAGTTTCTTGTAGGGCGCTATATAAATGGCCATATACATACATACATACATACATACATACATAGTGAGTATATATTTGACTATACAAGTATGATCGTATACATGTCAGACATTGGCCTGTTAGCAATGACCAAGTGGAGACCCAGGGTCCTAACCTTGCATAGTGTGCCAGTAGTTACCCCAAGCAAGTGACCCACGCCAGCAGGGTGAGGGGAGAGAAGGAATCGGGAAAGTTCTCATGACCCCGGGTGATGATGGGTCGCCGGCACACCAACCCCTGCAGGGATGCAGGGTGCATTCCTGATAAAGGGGACTCCAGTGGCAGAATGGGGTTGCGTTAAGTGGAATCCAAGTAGTTGACATACATGAGTAACAACCTACTGCTGTCATTATATATATATATATATATATATATATATATATATATATATATATGTATATTACATACACGTACTACTGTCATATATATTTATATATATACATATTACATTCAAGTACTGCTGTATATATATATGTATATATAATATATATATATGTATATATCAAGTGTGTGGTAAACTATAAATATCTGAGTGATCCACAGTGTGCCTATCTCAAGATGGCTTTGATTAATTACTTGTCTTGTTTTGACTCAATGTTTAACGTGAGACCAGTGCTTAACATGACCCATGCTTAACATGACCCATGCTTAACATGACCCATGCTTAACATGACCCATGCTTAACATGACCCATGCTTAACATGACCCATGCTTAATATGACCCATACTTAACATGACCAGTGCTTAGCATGACCCATTAGGGGTGTCCAGAAAAATGATACATTGCAGAAACCATCCATTCCCTATTTTTTCCCATTATTCTATTCATATTAAATATTGTCTAAAAATATTTTTACATAATTCTAAAATGTTAGAGGTCCCTCAAAGCTTAACCTGACCAATGATTTGACCCATACTTAACTTGACCATAGTTAACATGACCCATGCTTAACATGACCCATGCTTAACATGACCAATTCTTAACCTGACCAATGCCTTACATTATCGATGCTTTACATTATCGATGCTTAACCTGACCAATGCTTAACATTATCGATGCTTAACATGACCGATGTTTAACATGACCAAACCCTCACACTGACTCACACATAATTATGATGATGATGGGGATGAGTTCTCTGCCGGAAGGCAGGTTCTTTGACCTTTATGCCACACGGGGCTGAGATGAGTGAGTTGGTTTCCCATTGCCTTCGTTATAGTCAATTGTGGGTGAGCAACTTATCCAGGGTCGCTCTGCAGTGGCTTGAGGTAGATTCGAACCTACGACCCTCTGGTTACAAGGTACAGAACATACCGCCACACAGACATGTACTTATGTCCCACTTATACCTGTATCAAGTAAGTTTGTCATATTATATGTATGTGCTTGTTTAAAAAGTACATTTCCGAGTGATTGAAAACCTACCTGACCCACATACATAGTGAACATACAAGTACAACTGTTCTGTATAATATATAATATACATACATACAAATATAATATGGCACTGATGCACATGTTGTTACAGATATACATATAGCACGTCTCTCTCCCATATGTATGTGTGAGAGAGAGAGACAGAGAAAGTTAGAGAGTGAGAGACAAAGACTAAGTAAAAAGAGGGTTTGACATATATATACGGTGTACAGGATGGTTGTGAAAATTGGGGAAGAGACAAATGGATTGCAAGGCAAGCGAGGCATGCTGGCAGGATAGGAAGAAAAACAGGTGGACACTGGACAGAAAATCTCAACGGTTAACAGACAAACTGAGAGACAGACAGACAGACATATAAAGTCATATATGACACTGATTGGCAAAAGAAAGAGAGGGTGCACACAGAGATACGCACACATGCTGATACAGACAGACACGGTGACAGGCACCAGTACACAGGCGCGGAGCATAGAAGTCCTCCACAGATGTTTACCAGTGAGAGAGAGAGAGTGTGTGTGTGTGCGTGCGTGCGTGAGTGTGTGTGTGTGTATGTGACAGACAGACAGACAGACAGACACAGAGAGTGTTTGTGTGTGCGTGTGTGTGTGTGTGCGTGCGCTTGTGTTTGTGTTTGTGATACCCGAAACCAACAAGCAACTGTGAAATTCATCATTCGATTCAAATGACTGACATCTGCCTGTCATACTGTCGCAGTATATCGCCCGTCATCTACCTATACAGTCGACCCTCTTTCCCCTTGTCCCGTCCTTCCCAGCGTAACTGATATGTTTCCTACGGCTGTCAAATTCCAAAGCACCGTGTTCTCGCGTCTTTGAGACATCCTAAACTTCCTCAAGTATCCAGGGCTGTGTCTGCTTCATCTCTCTGTGGCCCTCTAGCGGGCTCTGCTGCTGAAGAGGAGACCCATCTCCTTAATTAGGTGCCGCTTGCTCACTAATTTGTTACCAGCACAAGGTAGAAAGGGCTGCACGTTAGGCTAATGGTTGGCACACAGGACTGGCAACCCAGAGGTCTGGAGGGTTCAAGAGAGCTTTTAAAGGCACTTAAAAAGGCGCTAAAGTAATGCCCATATAAACACTTACATGTGCATTCATACGTGCGTATGTCCGTCCGTACACACAATACAATACAACTGTATTTTGATATTGCCCTCCTTCCAAAGTTCAGAAGTACACACGACCATACGACAGAACATCGATGGGGCAGAGCAACTGTAAGTGAGCGACTTGCTCAAGGTCCCTACAAAGTAATTAACCGCTTGAGTGGAGGCTCGATCCCGTACTCTCTGCGTTACAGGCCAAGCGCTCTAAGCACTCGGCCACCGTGCCCATACGAGCTGCATTGGTTGCAATGCATAGACTCGTATCATATGCTGATTCGATTCAATTAAATTTATTGATCCCAAATCAACAACAAAACAAATCACACAATCAGGTGAAATAAAGTAAGAAAAAAGAAACGAGTAGCAGCATAGCACAAGATTGTATGTTTACAGGTAGTTACAAAACATAGTTGGATGTTGTTGTCAGTGAGAACAAAAGGCACCCAGAAGGGACTAATCCCGCTAAGAAGGGGCCTGTTGTTAGGAAGTCAGTAGGTATTCGACGGCGGACGCTGTATAAATAAAAAGAAAACAATAAATGGGATCTGTCCACACATATGCGATTTAGTCATGGGTATAACATGAAAATTTATGATGTGATGCCATACTGTATGGCTGGTTGTGCTCCGTGGTATCTTGTGAATCAGCGCAGCGTGATCTGGTGTTCCCCGTCACGAACTTACACAGTGCAACATATCGTAATCTTAATCTCGAGATTTCTAAGTCGCCCAAAAAGGCGAAGTCGCGGTAAACAGCTTACTCACTAAAGCTCAGTCAAAACAAAATCGATAGGCAGGTAGGGTCAGAATCGGTCCCAGGTCAAGAACCGCGGGTCAGGCAGGCAGACAGTCGGACGGCCATGGTGAGTGGTGCTTAGAATTGGAGCCACGAGAGACAGAGAGAGAGCTAAACAGGGAATGGGAAGAATTGGGATACGATTTGTGGGAAAGAAGCGTTCTCCGTTTCGAGTTGAAGACCTGTGAAGAGGTAACAAGTGGTGTAGTTTTGAGGAGTTTACGGATGGATCAGACAATTGTCGCAACCATGGGCGTATTTAGGGGGAGGTTTACGGGTTCAAACTCCCTCGAAAGATATTGTCGAAATTTGTTTAATGCTTTTATATGCGAAATACAAAAAAACTTAACTTTGTCCAGTGGAAACCCGAAATTGTTTCCTGGCTACGCTATTGGTCGCAACTGTGGCGGGAGTTCATTCCAGAGGGATGGAACAGCCTCGGCTGTGGTAGCTTTGCTGTGGTCGACCCCTATCAGGCTGCCATACAATCTGTGTGTCTCTCAGCTTCTCTCTGTCTGTCTCTGTCTGTCTGTCTGTCTGTCTGTCTCTCCCTCTCTCCCTCTCTGTGGCTGTTGAAGGCAACCATGTTTGACTGTGGTTTTGCATTGTCAGATCGCAACTATGATTAGTATTCTTGAAGAGGTGCTGTAAATGAGCAATTATGCTAAAAAATTATCAAATGGTAACACAAGAGATACAGGTAACAACTAACAAAGGTGATATAATTGCTCAAAGGTCCACACTGTCGTATATGTCTGTCTGTACATATGCATGAATAGGGCATACGTACATAATACATGCATATATTGTATTGTATTTTATACATATACAGACATACAAACATACATACAGACATACATACATACATACAACATACATGTATACATAAAACATGCATACATGCATGCATACATACATACATAAAACATACATACCATAAAACATACATACATACATGCGTACATGCATAAATACATACACATGCACATACATACATACACAAATACATGGATACATACATACATGCATAACTTACATGCATAAAGCCATGACGAAATCATGACCAGTGGTTTTCGAATACTAGTGGAATAAGAGCACGAGTCCTTAACATAGATTAGGCCTGCTGCAGTATATCATCGACAACTTATAAGTTACCCACGTTCTGCGTCCTGGCAACGAGCAAGGCTCCCAGTGCTCGACTGCAGAACGCAGATAAGATTCAGGCGCAGTTATCACAAACACGCGACGTGCAGCCTCGTATATTACGAGGCTGGCTCTTGTCAAGTTTAACCCGGTGGCCATTTGTTTTATTCATCGCCCGGTTTTAAATTCTTCTCCGCACAATCTCCGCCTCGAGCTTCTATTTTTTCCCCGAGTCTTTGTCACGATTTACTACCGTATTATTTGTCTTTCGCGTACCTAGCGCATTCTCCTCTTGCACCGTGTGCGACATCCATCTTACTCACCAATTTGTAAGCGGCAGCCCCCTCCCCGAACCGACCGTTCTAGGCGAGCTTTCAAAGACCCGTGAACCGTAATTTTTAACAACTTAGCAGGCGGCCGAACTACTGAAGACCAGGCTTCTTTCACGGCCCGTAAATTTTCGACGGTTTCTGAACAGGCTTCACATAATAAAAGCCGGCGGTTCTGAGCTAATTCGAGCGGGGCAGTGGTTGACAATGAGACATATCGGGCTGGGTTCTCGCACGTCTCAGGTTGTCAACCTGCGCGAGACCTCAGCGGGAGACGGCTTTGTAATGCTAATGAAATTCTCTCAGGGCCGTAGCCGTCTTCGATCCATTTAAATTGTTGTATCAAAACGCCTACATCATTTTTGGGGACCGTCTCGGAAACTTAGCTTACCTCATTCTGTTTAGAACCTAATAAAGCTGTTTGTAGTTGCGTTTCATGTACAACACTAAAGTACCAGAGGGTGGTTTGGCCTTTTAAACTCCACCTCTAGAGTGTTGTGTCCGTAAACCCTCCTTGAAGAGCAACCTCGGATATCGTGAGCATAGTTGTTAATACGATACGCTTGTCCTTGGACTGTAACCCAGACCCTTTTGGATTTGAATGTTATTACTTACAGTGTATCAAGTTATCACAGTAGGCTATAATGGTTTGTATTAGAGTACATTACAATATTTTTCAATTCAATTCAGTTTTATTGATCCCAAGAGCAAAACAAATTATAGTTCATAGTTGTTAAACACAAAGCATAAGTATAACCATTTTTCATCTAGGCTACCATTGTCACTTTAAGCATAAGGAAGCAATGCTTCTTTTGCAATTAGGCCCTATAGCCTATTAAAATAGGCTATAAAAATGTTCAGGTGCATTATGTCAATTTCTATGGCAATTTCTACTTGCCTACACTGTTCTATTTTTGGGCTGGGAATTTCAATGATGAGATGGTTTGAGAAGTAGGCCTACAATGTAAATGCTCATAATGAATGAATGATTGATTGAATAAAGGAATGGCAGACAGTGTGGCATGTGACCGGTCCGATGACTAATTAATGGTAGCGTTACGCCTGACTGGTTTTTGATGTACAGTGATGCCAATTCCGAGGTGTTCAATACACCTATGATTTGGCCTGTTCAATAATGATGACGGCGCACCGGAGTGAATTAAAAATTCATGACAGCAATTGTTTGACGTAGTCTCCCATTCTGGTGCTAATGAGACCTTTCGCTTTTGACTTCCTACTGTTTCTTTCTCAGCTTGGGAAATGGAACGCACCTTTCACTATTAGACTGATAAGCCTATTACCATATTCTTAGTCTTCTTGTCCTTTGCAGTCTGGACTGTGCTTATGCAGTGTTGTTTTGTTTAGAGTGACAATCGACTGTTGCATTGTTTATTTTGATAAAGATGCTATGAAAGATTAATTAAATTATGACAGATTAAATTAACCTAGGTTAGGCGTTTCAGTAATTAACCAGTTAGGATTAACATTGCAGTTTGACTCTGAAGCGACCGTTGGTTTATGCCTTTTATATTACAGTGGTACACACCAGTATAGCACCTTAAAGTAGCTCATAAGGAAGCTATATAAAATTTAAAGGTAAAGGTAGAACAATGAGTATCTTTCCTTTTCTTGACCCATTGAGATTGAAACTAAAACTCGGTGGTTAAATGCCTTAAACTGCTTTACCAAAAGTGTAAGTTTAACTTAAGTAAAATTGTTTTAATTATGTTAATACAAGTAATGAATCAGTTACTAATTCATATTAATAAATAATAATTATTATTATTATTATCTCACCTCGCAGAGACCAATCACTTTGTCCTTCGAACTTTTGTAATTCTTGACATTTCTACCTGGAGTAAGAAATATCAAAAGTTCTTACTTGATGTTTATTAGAAATAATAAATTGTATTAATGGTAATAGTACTTTAAATTTCAGAACCGGAAGCAGTCCAACGTTTCCAGACTTGTCACCGAGGAGTCCTTTCGGCGGGGAACCAGTGTCCGGTCTCAGCTCACGCCTGCAATGGGAACAGTACCAGAAGGCACTGCAGTACAGTCCCTTCTCATTCTACCACAACCGTTTCAGCCCCACATCCCTAGCAGGTGTGTCATTGATACCCTTCTCTCTACCTGCATTACTGAACTTACTATCTGTTACCTTTGCTATCCCCATCACCTTTGAGCAATTGTATCACCTTTGTTACCTGTATCTCTTGTGTTACCATTGGATAATTTTTACCTTTGAGCAATTATTTCACCTTTGTTAGTTGTTACCTGTATCTCTTGTGTTACCATTTGATAATTGGTATCTTTGAGCAATTATTGTATCACTTTTGTTACTTGTATCTCTTGTGTTACCATTTGATAATTGTTACCCTTTGAGCAATTGTATTCCTTTGTTACTTGTATCTCTTGTGTTACCAATATTTGATAATTGTTACTTTTGAGCAATTGTATCACTTGTGTTACCTGTATCGCTTGCATTTCCATTTGATAATTGTTACCTTTGATCAGACAGACTGCTAACTTTTTGTACATGTATCGTATTCGTTACCCATATCGCCTTTTTACCTTTATCGCCTTTGCTACTTGCAACGCCATTCCTTTGCAATCCTTTGGTTGGGCGTGTGCGCGAAAGCCCGCCGGTGGTGAGTTTTCCAGTTATCGAAGCATTAGTTCCCTACTGAAAAACTTGTTCTTAATCAACTACAACACAACATCAACTAGCATAGGCAGCGCTTTATGAGGTACGAGAAGGTTCGCTATTAAGGGCCTAGATACATGCATACAGAAACATATACGTGTACCATGAGGTCCCTTTTACCAGTCACTTGACTGGGATAAGGCAGGGTGTGGTCACTTCCAAAAAGCTGCACTCTTAAAACTAATGTCTGCTAAGAACGGACACTAGGTTTGGCCTGAAACGTAGCATAAGTAGTCTGTCTGAGGTCAGGGTCATTGTTTTGTTTGTAGGGAACACTGTAAATGTAATTAGAAATTTATATAGCGCCAATGGGGGCTTTCTGCACAGATGCCTAAATAATGTTAAATATCAATTAAGAACTGAAAGATCATCTGTTACCAATGGGAATGCTCCAATAACTGGAAAAGTCACACAGATAACAATATCAGTCAATCAAAATCAATCAAAATGTTACACACTTACAGAGCCCTATAAAATTCTCCAAACGAACGAAGGAATAAATGATTGAATGGATGTATGGATGGATGAATGAATTAATGAATGGATGGATGGATGGATGAATTCATGAATGGATGGATGAATGAATGGATGAATGAATGGATGGATGGATGGATGGATGAATTAATGAATGGATGGATGGATGAATTAATGAATGGATGGATGGATCAATGAATGGATGTATGGATGGATGAATGAATTAATGAATGGATGGATGGATGAATTAATGAATGGATGGATGAATGAATGGATGAATGAATGGATGTATGGATGGATGAATGAATTAATGAATGGATGGATGGATGGATGAATTAATGAATGGATGGATGGATGGATGGATGGATGGATGGATGAATTAATGAATGGATGGATGGATGAAAGAATGAATGAATGGATGGATGGATGAATTAATGAATGGATGGATGGATGAATGAATGGATGGATGTATGGATGGATGAAAGAATGAATGAATGGATGGATGAATGGATGGATGAATGAATGAATTCCAACCTAAATTTCATCCCTGAAGATTAATATTGAGAGAAACACATGCCAAAGGAGCAGAGTTAACTTACGTTACATTACTGATGCTGCTGTATAAACATTGTATTGCATTGCACTGCATGAGCGGTTACCTGATGTGGTTAGCGGTGCTCTGTTTCAGCTGCTGGGTACCATCGCGATGGTTACCTGACTCCGGGCGATCAGTTCATACCTCCGCTCACCTCACTCAGCCACCGCAGCATGTTCAGCGAGCATCCAGCATCCCTCGGAAGTGGAAGCATCACCATTCCAGGATCTCTGGATGGTAGGTGGAAACCTATGAATCAGGGCATTTATATGGCACCTTTTGTGAAGCATCTCAAAAGTTCAAGGCTGTCTTTAACTGATCAAAAGAGGTAATTGCAGATCATCAAGTATGGGTCTTGTAGCTGAGCCACGATGCAGAACAGTTATGGGTTTGCATGCATTCCATGCCTCGGCCGCCAAGGAATGGAATCGACCGCCACTCTCCCCTTGTAGCTCAAATTCACTTTGTTCCTTTGAAAAGCATCTCAAAACTCACTATTTCTCTTTGGCTTTCAAGCACTTGGATATATAATTGCACCTTCTCCTGGCGGCTGACTATTCATGCCTGAGATTCACATTTCGGTGTTACGCTGCACGCTTTACAAATTTAATAATAATAATAATAATAATGATCTGTTTCAACTTGCTTATGCACCGTAACCTTATTTCTCATTTAGAAATGAAAGGAAATACCCATTTATTGAGCATTAAACAATAAAATCTTATTAATACAGTTAACAGACATCAGAAAACAATTGATATTCACAGTTATTGTTTCCCTGACATTTTGAATTTAGTCAAATTTCTCCAATGGAATACAGTATTTGACTGATCAGTCACTGATGCATTGTATATTATGATAAATATGATAGTGGCGCTATAGAAGTCATTAAATTACATTGGGGTGTAGAAGGTCTTTATAAATAGGGTGATTCCAAGGTCAGAGGTCATTTGGCTGAGGCACAAACACGACAACAGCAATCCTATGAAAGGACATTTTAAACATTCCCATCCTAATAGCTCTGGTACTACTTTGCCAACCCAAAGGTTTGGGTGGCTGATTGAGTTGGAGTGGTTTCCATGGAGTGGTTTTCCATCCGAATATTAGCTGATGGTGGACTTGATGCTGTTTAACTTCATGCCAGAGTCGTATGAACCAGTGCTTCCCAATCTTTTTTGGCCACGGAACCCTTTTGATCTGAACATGTTTTGACGGAACTCCGACCTAAATGAATGAAACGTATGGCATACACATTCCTGCGAAGCAAACCAATATGTAGGTTTAATATTAATAACAGTGATTGGGGTATATACAGTTTTAATCCCCCCAAATATAGATGTGAAATTATGTTAAGTGAACTTTTCCCACGGAAGTCTTATTTATAATGTGACAACACATCTAAACAACACTTATCCAACATCTTCACAGAACCCTTGTCTTCCCCTTACGGAACCTCAGGGTTTCGCGGAACACAATTTTGGAAACGCTGGTATGAACAATGCCAACTATTTGCTGCCGTATGGCATTCTACGAGTTGATTTTTTGGTTTTACGGTCTTGGACTTTTTCTGGTGCAGTCTGTCTTCGTTCCATGGAATCTGTGTTGGCCTTTAGAGCAGATCATCACTGGGAGTTGCTCTTGTTTCCTATTCCATTTCCTGATAGGATGTTTCCACTCAGTGTGTTTTGATTTCATCCGGATCGACCCTGGATGTTGTGTGAGAGAGATGAAGAGATACGAGTCTCTATCGCTCTGTGTCTGTTGTTGTATCTCTGTCTCTGTGTTTGTCTTGCTAGAGATGTCTGTCTCCCAGGATGTTTTGTGAGAGAGATGAAGCGATACCAGTCTCTATGCTCTGTGTCTTTTGTTTTGTGTCTGTCTCTGTCATGCTAGAGATGTCTGTCTTTGTCGCCTGATGCTGCACTGCAGAGAGGAATGAGGAAACAGAGGCAGACAGACCGATAGATGCAGAGGTGATCAGGGATTGACTCCTTCTATCACCTGATGCTGCACTGCAGAGAGGAGTGAGAGAAACAGAGGCAGACAGATACAGACAGATACACAGACAGATACAGAGACACAGACAGACAGATACAGAGACACAGACAGATACAGAGACACAGACAGATACACAGACACAGACAGATACACAGACAGATACACAGACAGACACACAGATACAGAGACACAGACAGATACAGAGACAGATACAGAGACACAGACAGATACACAGACACAGACAGATAGAGAATTGAAAATAAGACTTACCTCTTCTTTCTCCAGGTTCGAGACTGGCGAGTCCTCGGCCATCCGTCATGTGCAAGAACAGTCGCAAGCGAGCACTTTCTCATTCTCCGATCGAGTTCGGCCTGGACATCGAAAGTCTGACTCGCAGTTCCGAGGGATCGCTCCACCTTCCAGCCTTTGGACCTGGCTCACGAGCCTCGAGCAATGCCAGCGGATCCTACGGACATCTGTCGGCTGGTTGGTTCCATCTACAAGTTACTGTTTAATGCAAGGGTGCATGAAGATAATAATAATAATAATAATAATAATAATAATTATTATTATTATTAATAACAGTTGCTGTAGAAACGTAGGCCTACATACATTTCCTGGCTATATTATTATTATTATTATTTTTATTAACTTTATTAGTCCTATTGAATATCCATGATACTCATTACGACAATTATAATAATTATAATTATTATTGTCTAATACTGATCCAATTACATAGGTGGCCCTTCCTAGTGGGACTATGGTCCCTTTTGGGCTCCTCCTTTTGGTACCCATTGAATGTTGTCTAGTTTAATCTAGTATTATTTAATCTATTTGATGTGTATTTTGTGAGATGACTGTTACTCTGTTATGTTGCAACGTTCGTTGGTGCCAATAAACATTTTTATTGATTGATTGGTATAAATAATGAGACATACGAATGCATTCATACATACAGATATTATATGCACGTACAAATGTCGTATGTGCATAAAAAATGATGCCCATGTAAGCATATACATATGTATCACACCTTATTTGGTGCCTTAAAATACTTAACAAAAGCACTGCTATGCAAGTTGTGTTAAAACCAATGCTCAGATTCTCTCTCCACTGGTTGCCTCTCACATGCAAGCAGAACCCAACCATACATACATATTCTATAAACCTGTAATATAAAATAAATATTATATTTAAAAATCTAAAATAATATTATTATATAGCATTGTATAATCTTTGATATTACAATACAGTAAGTACATGGCGATTGTGTTGCACTTCATTTTCTTCCAGCATCACTTACAGCACTCGCGAATGCTGCAAGTCCTCTGGCGCATCCTTTCTTTCGCCATGGCGCCATGCCAGTGTCACCCTTCTACCCGATGCTGCATCCAGGGATGTTTCCATGGCCACCGGTTCCAGGTGCAGCCACTTCCGGTTTTGCTCCAGCAACTACCGAGATTTCGTCAACAGCTGCGGTGGCTCCGAAGGTCGAAAGCCAGGTGAACATCTTAATGGTACTAATAGTGCAGGTTGTGTTAGTGATAACAAATAGAAGTAGAATATTATAAATAATAAAAGTTAATAATGTTAAATGTAGTTACAGTTAAAAGTTGCATTTGTCATATTAATAATAGAAGCAATATTATCATAATGGTAAATGTTGTATTTAGGAAATGTGGTAAAATCAATCAATTAATCAATCAATATTCGTTTATTTCCAATCGCAGAATGTCAAAGATGCATTTCTGCTTACAAGTTAATAGTTATTTCGGTTACTTTATCAGTTCAATTCATTGTGGCTGATTAAAAGAAAATGTAGACCACGTTAGAGGTTAGTTAGTATAGATTTTTGAAGAGTACTGTAAAAAATTTCCTTTTCGTAAAAATGATAAAACTCATAATATTAATAGTTGCAATAGTTAAGGTCATAGTAATAAAAGTTGTTTTAGAGTCATAGTAATAAAAGTCATAGTATTTACAGAAAAGTAGCAATAAAGGCTGCAGTTGTAGTAAATTTGTATAGGATGGTGATGGTATAAAGTATGAGTTGAAGAAGCTTTCCTGAGACAATAGCTAACCAGCTTTTGTTATTCTGAAGAATCATCTTCCTTCGACATCCAAAGACCCTGGCAGCAGCATCGTCTCAAGCACTGTTCATCACAGCGAAATTGGAAAGATCAAGATGAAGAAGGAAGAGTACAGTCCTGTATCCGGTAAGCCACCATATTCGGACAAGTCTCTGACGGTTGGGTTCTACATGAGTGTGAGAACCCACCATTGGCGAATTTCCCAATTGTTTGAGGATTATTTTCTTGCAGATGAACTTATAGCATAATTTAGGTTTACAAGCAGTGCCTTTGAGAAGCACTATGTAGCTATGTATGGGGCAGGAAGATGGTTGAATGGTAACTCGCTGGCACAAAGGTCAGAGGGACGTCGGTTCGATACCTGCTAGCCCCACAAGGTTCACTCAGCCTTCCACTCCCTAGGGGTGACTCTAAAATGAGCAGGACAGAAGGGCGACTTGCAGACTGCCATGCAGTTAAATTCAACTCCTGTTAAACTGTTTATCATCTGTTGCTACTCTGTCATGTGATCTTACTGAGTACTTGTCAGTTTGAATTAATAAACGAATATTATATAAAAAAAACTGCAGCCACCATGCTGTATCCTGCTTCAATGTGTATTATGAAATTGTATTTGATTACAATTACAATTGGTTTACTTTAAATTGTTTATTTAGACTTGTTGTCGGAGGAGATGAAACGGAGTCCGGAGAGCCACCATGATCCAAGTCAGCTTCCACAGGAAGGAGAACCAGATTTCTACGAAACCCACTGCCACTGGAAAGGTTGCAGCGTCGAATTCGACACCCAGGATGAGCTCGTCAAGGTAAATTACATTGAAGTGACCATTGATTGATGTCGTAGGCTTTATGATAATTATTATTATATTCGTTTATTGGTTCTCAAACAGGTGGACACACCTATCTGGTACATAGTACAAGAAATTTAGAAAGACTACTATTGTTGGCCTGGCAATGCCTTAAAGTGGATTCAAGGAGAGCTTCAGTATAAGGCACGGGGTATAAAATCTGTATCGCCTTTATATATTATAATGTATGGAATTTAGAAGGATTACTATAGTTGGCTGGCAATGTCTCAGAGTGGCCTCAAGTCGAGTTTCTATATAAAGCACGGGGATAATGGCGCTACTGAAGTCATTACATTAGATTAGATTAGAGACAGCATTATGTAAATTTGTTGTTACACTCATTGTGGCATTATACTAGCATAACAATGTTACATTGCAGCATTTGAACCAGGACCACATAACGACAAACAAGAAGCTGTACATCTGTCAGTGGAACGGCTGCGAACGACGAGAGAAGCCGTTCAAAGCGCAGTACATGTTGGTCGTACATATGCGAAGGCACACGGGAGAAAAGCCACACAAGTGCACCGTTAGTAGTTCTGGCTCTCTATACATTGTCTTCGGTTTAATCATTTTGTTAGTTTCCGTGTACGTACATATCTGTGAGTGTGTGTTTGTATGCTTGTATGTATGTATGTATGTAACTGAGCACTTGTATAGCACCGTTAAAGAACCTCACAAAGGTGCTGCATTATGTAGGTACATTTGTCCTATGTTACCGTATACCTTTCCTTTATTAGTTCTTAGTTACCCTACACCTTGTACTTTTCCTTGCCCTGATTACAGAACTTTTCTTTATCGTACTTACCTTGCCTATTAATTATGTTGCTGCAGTATACTGTACCACATCCTTGATATTGGCTTTAATGAGTCAAACCATTTCATTTCATTTCTGAGATATTTATATATTAAGATTTCTACTCAGATGGAATCTACCTACTCTATACACTGAATCGGAGTTTCACGCCAATAGCATGAGCAATTGTAGTGAAGGACTTGCCAAGGGTCCCTGCTGTGTATTGATGGCACTTGATGCAGAACTATGAAGCAAGGTACAGACTTTGTAATTAGTTGCTTCAGTACTCCCTACCGCGTCCAAGATGCCAATGGAGCCTTTCTGAGTGGTTTGAACCAGTTGGCTCTATGTCTGAGAATTTTATATTATGAAAGCAGTAAATGGAATCTACCTATCTATATTATTGAAATGGAATTTCAATAAGATAGATGGGTAGATGTAATGCATTTGCCAATTCTGCTGTGTATTGATGGGACTTGATGCCTATGAAGCAAGGTACAGATGGGTAATAGCACTTCTACTCCCTTCTGTGTGCAAGATGCCAATGGAGCCTTTCTGAGTGGTTTGAACACAATTCACCTGAGAATGACCTTGACATTCTTAACAATGTGCTAACTTCATTCAGGGAGAAAGGGAAGACAGGCGCATCATAGCCAGGAAACTATTGGGGGGGTTGTTTTCAGGGGGTTCCATTGGACATGGTCGTATTTTTCTGCATTTTTAGTTTTTGATAACATTGATGCATTTATTTCAGTGGGGTTTGAACCTGTAAACCCCAAATGGTACCCATGGGTGTGAAGAGCTTCCAGAGATGGGCGAAGGAGCTATATAAAGCCTTGTTACGTTACGTTATGTATCGGGTGCATTACTGCGTTTGTATTTGTGTGTTTGTTGTGCTGCTGGCGTTTACTAAGGAAATACTCTCAGGTAAGCTGTACAGAAGATTGCCAGTGGCATATTCAGACATTTCTGGGCAATTCTGTAGTTGGAGGGCAATTCTGTAGTTGGAGGGGTTGTTGGTAGTTCCCATTTAAGTCCGTGGTGTGTTAAAACTTGAGTACTCACATTTGGCAACTCTTGAGTCATCTGAGCAAGCATTTTAAACACAGTTATTCACGTTTGGTGACTAAAAAAATTTGCAAGAAAATGCGTTGTGCGGATATACTTGGAAGTGGAAGAAATCGAATCGCATTGACTTATGTAATAGCTCTTATGTTTATTCACTATGACTCATATAGCACTATTATAAATTGCACTAGCCGTCAATTGACAAACCCTTCAAGTGAAATAATAGTCTAATATCATAACCTACTGGAGAAAGCTGGTTAAAATCCGATTGGTCAGGGAAACTAGAAGTAATGCTGCAATGAGTAACAGGTTGAATGGACAGAACTGGGCAGTGAATTCCACTAACCATTGAGAATCATAAGGAGTAAAAGGTAGAATCTTGGGAAGAAGCAATTCATTCTGCTGCAAGGGATCAATGGCAGAATGGCCATGCCGCTCTATATGCCGCTGGCATCTGTAAATCACATAGTTCCTTTGCAGTTCATGCAGAATAATGGCCAGACACATTTGCAGAATCCTTCTGTGTTTGTCATTATTTTTTACTTCTCTATCTTTGTTCTCTGTTTTCTGTTATTTTGCATTTCTTTCTCCAGATTTTATACTTTGTTCTGCTTTTTGGTGCATTGCTGTATGTTTATTCATCTGTTTTATCTTTCGAATGACTTACTGCATCCCAGGGACCTGCCCTTTCTTCATGCCATGTTTTTCCTCTCTTTCCATCTTTAAGAAGTTTTCTGCAATTTTGTCATGCATCTTGCTTTTTGGCTGTATTTGCTGTTTCTGTCATCTCCAAATGTACTTTCAGTCTGGTTGTTTTGCTGTGTCGTAGACATGTGCTTCTTTTCAGACTACTCTTTCATTTATTCAAAGTCCGCATGTGTTTTCTCATTCTGTAATTCGGTAGCACACGGTGATGGATTTGTTCAAGTTTTGGTTCTGCTTCTCGAGTTAAAAAATCCTGGAGTTGAGATTTTGGAGTTAAAATCGTGAAGTTAAAATTCTGGAGTTAAATCTGTGTATGGGGTACATCTGTCAAATGTCCTGTAGACTTTCCTTATTTGCAATATTGTGTACCTTTGGTTTCTTCATCTTGCAGTTTGAGAACTGCTGCAAGGCCTGCTGCTTTCTTTGTAACATTACTTTTCCTTACAGTATCTTGCCTTAACTTTTAGTGAGAATATGACCATTTAGTTGTTATGTATGTTTCCTCTTGCACTTTGAGGGTGGCCACAATGTTTACAGTGTTTGCCTGGCTACCTTACTTTACCTTATGAAAACTTACTCGAACCTTTCCGTGACTAGATGTCCTTAGAGTCTTTGTGTGTGCTTCCTTGTGTATTTTGAGGACTGCAACAGTTCATGCTGGTTCCCTACTTACAGACTTGTTGCTGTTGATAGCTCGTGATTGATGAGGGGATTACCTGACCTTCCTCTGACATTTCTTCACCTTGCATTAACTTGCCTCTCTTTAACCTAACTTACTTTAACTTTTAGTGAGAGTATGTCATTTGTCTCTTTCACTTTGATGGCTGCCACATTGTGTAGTGTTTCCCTGCTTACAAATGTGGTGCTTTTGCTAGAAGAATGCAGTGAAGGAATTAATTCCTTACCTTGCATTAGTTCTCTTGCCTACCTTACCTTGCCTTACCTCTGTTTAGCTTGAGAGGTGTTGCTGACATTGATAAAGCCACAACATGAATTGATTCCTAAGTGAGTAGCTATATCCTTTACGTTATTTAGTAACCTAACCGTACATTATCTGAATATTTGTTGAAATCGTGTACATGTTTCTCTTTCAGTTTGAAGGATGTCACAAAGCGTACTCACGTCTTGAGAACCTAAAGACCCATCTGCGATCCCATACGGGTGAAAAGCCATACATGTGCGAGTACCAGGGCTGCACAAAGGCCTTCAGCAACGCCTCTGACCGTGCCAAACACCAGAACCGAACCCATTCGAACGCAGTCAGTATCTGAATGGTTCTAAAAACAGAATCACTCTAACTTCAGAAGAAGGATGATGACGACATTGATGATCATGAGGGTTGATGATGATGATGATGACGACAATGATGATGACGATGATGA
Organism: Aporrectodea caliginosa; assembly: GCA_020284085.1. Classification (NCBI taxonomy): domain Eukaryota; kingdom Metazoa; phylum Annelida; class Clitellata; order Crassiclitellata; family Lumbricidae; genus Aporrectodea; species Aporrectodea caliginosa. Next base: position 2,097,796 of record JACEVL010000006.1, on the reverse strand, counting down.
CAAGATGATGATGATGTGAATGATGATGATTATGAGGATGATTGCTGCTGATGATGATTAAACATCAACAATGTTATTTGAATGATGATGATTAATGATGATGATAACAATGGTTACAGCAATGATAGTTGAGTGGTGGGCTAGTGATAAGTTTGGGGTGTTATCATCTGCAGAAACCATACACCTGCAAAGCTCCTGGATGTACGAAATGCTACACGGACCCGAGTTCATTGAGGAAGCATGTCAAAACAGTCCATGGCGCCGATTTCTATGCCAACAAGAAGCACAAGGGAGACTCTTGCCATGGCAACGAAGATGGAAATGGTTACCATAGCCACCACAGAGGATCATCCGTAAACAACGGTGATGCCGGGGTAAATCATTTATATAATTTTTTCCAATACGTGTATTATGTTAATTTAATAAAATAATGTAAAGTTAATTTTTTACTTCTGTATTAATTTAATTAACTGAAATAATGTAGCGTGATAATGTATTAAGACACTTATGTTGTGCATGTGTCATTTCCTTTGTCATTTTATTTTCCTGCCTTGCCTTACTCGATCTGGCCTTTCCCTACTAGTCCTATGTTACCCTGTACGTTTCCCTACTAGTCCTTTGTCACCCTATACCTTTCTTTACTTCTCTTTGCCCTGTATACAGAATCTCTGACTAATGTCAAAGGATGACAAGAATTTCATTCTGAAGGTCATCTTTAAAAGCCTGACTAAAAACAATCACAAAAAACAACAATAATTAACTAGTGGAAAACCAACCATTGTTTTAAAACAATCACAAAACACAACAATAAATAAAACCAACCATTGAACAGTCGACCTAGTATGAAACTTATCCTTCTGTCCTTCCTTTTGTTTACTCTGTAACAGGCAATGGTTTGCCATCCCGATTGATAATTAACAAGTAAACGAATATATATAATGTATTAATTAATTAAGTAATGGAATAATATGTTAAGCTGACCATAGATTCCCTTGCATCTGAATTGTCTTGCATGGCTTTGTTTTACCAACCGTAACTTCCGTTACATTGCCTTTCCTCATCAACTGTTACCTTACCTTGCATTACCGTACATTACATTACCTCACCTACCTGTTGTGGTTTATTGTCAGGATGATCGGAAGCCCGACCTGGTCAACTCCAATAGCAACAGTAGCAGCAGCAGCAGCAGCAAGATAGAGGATGTGGTGCCAGCACTTTCCATCCACCATGCGAGCCCATCAACCACTGATCGTAACCAGATTACGGTTAGTGTACAGTGTTGCATTATGATCACTTAACAGAATTAACAGATTTTTTTATCACACCTCTTGAGTAAATAAATCTTACTTGTTACAAATTCGATTTTGAATGTTTTAGTAAGTAATGTGAATAAGCTTTTGTCTCGTTGTATTATTACTATTATTATTAGTAGTAGTCTGAGTAGTTTAGTATTTGTAGTCTCAAGATACATGATATAGTGCCTATTAAGTACTTTCTCAATAGTGCTGAATCTGAAATCTTGACATTCTGACTTGGAAATGGACAAAACAACCAGGCTATTGCAGACTTGATTTGATATAGCATGTATAAGCTGGTCTCTCTGATGACAAGATATCATCAAACTGATCTAAGCAAGAGTGTTACAGGTTGTGGAGAGCATGAGTTTGAACTTGGTGATAAGTGTACGTCATTGTTGATCAGTTTCACTGTAAGGAGCATAATTTATGTATGTATGTATGTATGGAGCACTTGTTATAGCGCCTCTTCAAGAGATTCTACTCAGAGGCGCTCCCGACTACAGCGCTGACACTGAATCGGAGTTTCACGTACGTCAAGCGCATGAGCAATTGCGAGTGGAGGACTTTGCCTAGGGTCCCTACGCACGCGCGGTATTGTGGTGGATTCGAACCTGCAACCTTCCGGCTGCAAGGCTTGAGAACATGGTCCTCTACACCACCACGCCCCACTAAAGTGCGTTGCGTTTATCGTGTGCACACACCAGTGCGTACCCCTGTCTTAGTTTTCTTATTTTAGCGGGCTAGTAGCTGATTATTGCGCTGATTGGATTTTCTATCTTCTTCAAATAATATCTGGATTTGATTCTGACTTATCTGGACGACAAAATCTAGCTAAGTATAGTTAGTTTGGTCGATTTTTGAAACTTCTGAGCTTGGCGTCTTTCGGCCATATTGGATTTACGCTGTTATCAGGCTGGCCATGCGGTCTTTATATTCAGTGTTATGGTTTCTACAAATTCGTCATTCTTCGAAGACTAGCTTTCCTGGATTGTTGCCGCTAATCTCAAATGGATTATTTTGTTGTGTTTGCGAGTAACTTTGAAAGTTAGTTGCCGCGTTTTGACGTTCGTTTCTACGTCGACTGCGTCATCTTGTGTACATCTACCGCAAACTGCCGTAAATTACCGTAAACTGGGTGCACACCGCTTCGACAACAAAGCTATTGGATATACACTGTTTCTTCGACTAATGTTTGTTGTAAGTTTATCTCGCAGTCGTATCTCTTCACTGTGGGCCTAGCCATGGTACGAACTGCCTATTCCACGGATGAACTTCGGTCTATGTGGTCAAACGGCCTACGACCTACTCGTAATCTTCGAAAGAGTTTATTCAAAGCGCAACTATGGTGCCCAGGCAACATACGACGTGTTCGCTCTTCTCCGTTGAGTTTACCTCAGGTATCAGTATCGGCCACTGATCGCGGCCTTCAATCTCAAGTTCAAGATCCTCCTCCATCGTCTGGTTACTTCTCACCTCAACAAAGTACTCAATCTTCAGGTCTGCGAGTTGCACTGTGGAACGCTCACTCACTTACTGACAAGCATGCTTACATTCATCAAAAGCTTCTGGAAGACAAACTTGATATTCTTGCGGTTACAGAAAGTTGGCATCAATGTTCAGAAGACACTCCGATCCTGCGAGCCACGCCACCTGGCTACTCCTCGCGAGATTGCCCTCGACCGCCTCTACCTGATGGTCAGCCTGCTCGAGGGGGTGGCATAGTCGTCTTTTTTCGGTCATCTCTTCGAATTTCGACGGTGGTCCTTGAAATTCCTTCAACATCATTCGAGGCTCTCTGCCTGAGGATTGCCACTCCCCGCGGCTCTGTCACAGTTCTTACCATCTACAGACCAGGCTCTGCACCTCCCTCTGAGCTGTTCTTTGAGGAATTCATCTCGACGCTGGAATCTCTCATCACTCGAAATAGCCAGCTCCTTGTCATTGGAGATCTTAATCTTCATGTCGAAAATCCATCTGCCTCTTCTACAATACGCTATCTTGAGATCCTCGCTCAGTTTGGTCTTCGGCAGCACATTGATGAACCTACTCATCTCCTAGGTGGATGCCTTGACCATGTCATCACATTGGACGACCAGCCAATTGATGAATTACAAGTCATCCCTCCGTCTCTATCCGATCATTCGCTGATCCAGTTCTCTCTTCCCTCCCTATATCTTCAACCAGTACATACTATTCGGCAGCTACGAGGATGGAAGTCGTTTGATTCTCAGGCCTTCTGCACTGCACTTCGTACCACGAAACTCTTCTCCTCTGATGAATTGCTGGACACGCTCACAGTCTCCGAGCTCTTCGACCTCTTCTCCTCAACCACGACTGATCTTCTTGACAGGATGCTGCCTCTACGCAAGGTCAAGACCCGACACCGTCCACTGGCGGTGTGGTTCGACAAAGAATGCCACCAGTCACGCCGCCGTGCTCGCTGTGCTGAGCGACGTTATCGGAGATCCAAGGATCCCAGTGATCGGTTGATATGGACTACTCAACTTCGATGCCTTCACCGGCTATACCATCACAAAGAGGCCGCTTACTGGGAGAACCTTGTCTCGCGTAACGAAAAAAACCCACGGCGTCTATGGTCTTCCATCTCGGGGCTTCTTGGTCGGCCGTCTCGTCCGCTCGAGACTCCAGCCTTCACTGCTGATGAGTTTCTTGACATGCTGAACACGAAGACAAACTCTCTCCGTGCCGCTACAGCTGATGCTACACCTCCGGTGTTCTCATCTACATCTTCCGAGTTCGTTGGCTTTAAGCCTATTACGGACGCTGATCTAAGAACAGTTTTCTCGGGTGTTAATCTTAGATCATGTGAACTGGACCCACTCCCTCCATTTATTATTATTGACATACTTGATGATCTTGCACCGTTCTTTCTCTATCTCTTCAATAGATCGCTTACTGAGGGCTGCATTCCTGCTTCCCAAAAACGTGCTTTGGTTTTCCCGGCACTTAAGAAAACTAATCTGGACCCAAACGACTGCAAAAATTATCGGCCTATTTCTAACCTGTCTTTTCTTTCAAAACCCTTGAACGTCTGGTTTCAATTCAGATTCTTCCTTACCTTGAGTCTTCAGGCCTTCTCCCCTCACACCAATCTGGTTTCAGGGCGTTCCACTCAACTGAAACAGCCCTGCTCTCTATGCTAGCTGACATCTACTCAGCTATTGATAAGGCTCAGGTCACCCTTCTTGCACTTTTTGATGTCTCAGCAGCCTTCGACATGGTGGATCACGATATTCTGCTCCAACGCCTTGAATCCTCCTATGGTCTTAAGGGAGTCCCTCTTCTCTGGCTTCAATCCTACCTGTCTGGTCGCACCCAAATGGTTATAGCTGGTAATTCCAGGTCTAACTGGGTGCCTGTCCTTCTAGGAGTTCCTCAGGGATCAGTCCTTGGACCCCTTCTTTTCATTTTGTACACGGCTGATATTACCTCTTTGTTTACAAATTACTCTGCTACTGGTCACCTTTTTGCTGATGACGTTCAGGCATATGTTCATGGTCCTGCGTCTACTCAACTCACTTTAGCTCGCCGTATTGAAGCTCTTTCCCATGACTTGCATTTGTGGATGTCTTCCAATCGCCTTTCGCTAAACTCTTCCAAAACTCAACTTATTTGGCTTGGCACACCCCAACAACTTCTGAAAATTGACTTTTCGCTTCTCTCTGAAAACTTTCCCAATTTTACGTTCTCTACTTGTGTGCGTGACCTAGGTGTCACTTTGGACAGCGCTCTCACTTTTTCTGCTCATGTAACCAACCTTACACGATCCTCTTACTTTCACCTACGGCGTCTCAGGGTTATTCGCAGATCTGTTCCTCTCTCTACCATGGCATCCATTGTCCATGCATTTGTCTGTTCCAGAATTGATTATTGCAACTCCCTACTTATTGGTCTTCCCAAGGTCCGTCTATACCCTATTCAATCTGTTCTCAATACTGCTGCTCGATTGATTGCTCACCTTCCTAAATACTCCCATATATCATCATTCATGGTTAACCAACTGCATTGGCTTCCTCTCTCTGACCGCATTCAGTTTAAAGTCCTTGCTTTGGTCCTCAAATCCAAACTGGGACTTGCTCCAAAATACCTCAGGGATGTCATTCGTCCTCCTCTTTCTGCATCTTCTCATCGGCCTTTACGATCTCTGGACCGATCTGACTTCTTTGTCCCACGAGCTAGGACTACGATTGCTCAAACTCGATCCTTTGCCATCATTGGGCCCTCTTTATGGAATGCCCTTCACTTCACTTTGCGTGAGACTTTCCTTTCTGGATCATTGTCTTCATCTCTCTCTCTCCTTAAAACATATTTCTTCTCTCGGGGTTCTCGCACTGGGAGCGCTACTGAATGGGTAAGGTAAAATAAGGTAAAGGTAAGAGAATAACGATTAGGTAGTGGGGTTTAGAATGGTAACACTTTGGCCTGAAGAGCAGAAGATCAGCATGGATGTGGGATTGATTCCTAGCTACCCTCCCAGAGGTCCACTCAGCCTGTCATTTCCTAGGTGGAATTGGTCAAATGAGCAGTAGGACAGTGGGACGCCTTGCATGGCTGCCATACAGTTAAATTCGACTCCTGTAATAACTTTTGATCATTTGTTCATACATATTTGATTTGACTTGTAATTATACTGCAACATGTCAGTTTGAATTAATAATAAACACGAATATAATAAGTTGAAGGTAAAGTGAGCAGAATAAAGTAGGTAAGGTTTGGTAAGCTAATGTAATGTCAGGTTAGGTAAGAATGTAAGCTGGGCAGATGGTAAATTAATTTGAGATTTACTCTTGTGGGCTACCTCCCAAAGTGCGCTGGTGTAGAGGTATGTTCGGTGCCTTGCAGCCGGAGGGTTGCGGGTTCGAATCCACCTCAAACCGCCTGATCGTTTGGCCCCTGGGCAAGTCCTTCACTCGCACTTGCTCAAGCGCTTTGGCGTGAAACTCCGATTCAGTGTGCGCGCTGTAGTCGGGAACGCCTCCGAGTAGAAATCTTGAAGGGGCGCTATAACAAGTGCTCATACATATACATACATATACATACTCTTGATGCATATACCTATGACTGAGTAAGCTTAAGGGAATGTGAGATGATATTCATAGCCAGGCCATAGAATTGAAAGGCAAGGATTCTTTGATGTTTTACTACAGCATCCTGTTTCGACTGTGGCCTTTCCGCATGACAGCACAGTCCAGCTGGCGGCTGGAGTGCTTCGGAGGCAGACAAAGGGAAAGCATCGGCCTCGAATCAAGTGCGGTAGCAACGTACCAACTCTGCCTCCTCTGGGTAAGTTCCAGTAGTTTGAAACATATTTCATACGTAATTCTGTGTGTTAATGGCTATGAAATCGATTGGATATCATTTCTATGCTGATGACACCCAAATCTACTATTTGACAGTTTGTCGTGTGACTCATTTCTACAGCTGTTGTCCACCACCTGTGAGGAGGTGCAGTCTTGGAGGGTGGCCAATAAGCTCCTTGTTAACTGATCGAAAACTGAATTTCTACTGTTGGGGATTCCGAATTAATTTACACATTTTGGACGAGTTGAAACTGGGAGACTTATTTTTTCAGTTGACTGATGCTGCTCATGACTTAGACGTTTTTTTTATTCCTCTGTGTTCAACAAAGATTCAACTGGTAGCTAACCTAAATGTGCAAGGGGAAGTCTGTTCTAGGGGAATATTCCAACAAAGAAAAAGCTTTTATGTGTAGAAACTACAGCATCTAGTTCACACATATTGCAGTTGGCAATTTTAATTCATTTGAAGTCCTTATATTGTAGGTACGTTGTTACAGGATTCTTGGTGTAGTCTTATGTTAAAGATCAAATGTATTTATTTGTAACGTTTGAAACCTCTTTTGCAGGTAACACTCGCAGAATTAATGATGTCAATCTGAAGTTAACAGAAATCCGACCAAAAGGTCAGAACTTGGTTCTTGTTCTGTGCGCAGTGTGCTTCTAGTCCTTTTCATACAAAGCTCATTTTTAAACATAATACTTTCCATGTGACTGTTGGCCATGTCCTGTGAAGAAAAATTTTGCTTGGTGGCAGAGTCAACGGTTTTTTCAATTCTGCAGTTTCTAAATCTTAATTTATTTCAATGTTCAACTGTTTTATCTAATTATTGCATTTTTAAAACCGTTGTGAGAAAATTTGCATAGGCTTTTCATAATCTGAGCACTTGAAATTTTGAACAGATTTTCTGTTTTCAATGGCAGTTTTTGTTTTTCCAGTTTTTAAGTGGAAAGATATTTTAATAATCTCAGACTTATTAGCAAAGCCTTGTGGTTTCAACCAGTTTTCAAAAGTGTTGACTTCTTCCATGTCTTGTAGCAGTTTCCGAGTTGTATTAGAATTAGGGTTAGACCGGCATTATTTGCCGATTTCGGATTCGATCCGATGAATCGGCAGTAAGATTGGAATGCTTTACACTTAATTTTCGTTTCTGCTGAAGTTTCAGCTGGTTTTCAAGTGTCTTAAAAGGGTTAGCACATCGTACTGGTTTCAAGTAGTTTGCGAGTCTCAGGTGTTCAACTGGCGTGTAATAGTCTAAGAGACTTTAGCATTTCACAACAGTTTAAACTGGTCTGTAAAATTCTTAGACTTCTTTGCTCATTTGATTGACCCAGCTGTGAATGATTTTTCAGTGACAAAAGATACAAACCTTCGCTCCAACCAGCGTGACATGAGCACGCCGAGTTCCTACACGAGCAGCATTCGCTCCGACGCCAGTCCCTGCTCATTCTCTCGGACCGACCGGCGCCTCAGCGAGACGTCGACTAACTCCGCCTCCCAGCGGAGCATCCCTCGCTCACCTTACGAATACGACATCGCCAGCAGCGCCTCCGACTTCCACCATCGTTCGGCAGACTCGGCCAACATCGGGGCCCTGGCCTCGCACATGGAGCGCACGAAACTCGACGGCAGCATGGCCAGCGATCCATGTCGCTTCAGCCGTGGTAGCATCACGCGGTTCCTAGCCGCCCAGCGCGAGTCCAATGACAGTGGAATTCGCACCAACACATCGACGACGACCCCTTGCCAGACGCCCGTTCCTCTTACTGAGATCCCACCACATGATGTGCGCCGTGCAAGCGACCCCGCACGCTGGGGCGTCGACGAGGTTGCCCCTTCGTCGACCCGACCCTTCCAACGCTGCCACAGCCTGAACGCCGTACGTCCACTGCCGATTCCTCCGAGGGCACGCGCCGTCATGAGGAGGTCTCCGGCGGGGGTCAGTCTGATGTCATCCCACAGCAGCATTGCGACGAACTACAGCAATCAGTCGGTCGACACCGACTTCGAGTCGGGGGTTTTCAAGACGGAGAACAAGGCAAACTTCGACTGCAGCGCCGAAAACCCCGCGACGATGTATGCGCCAGCTTTCGAGTGCGACGACTTTCTGATACCCGACGAGATGCAGGATTTCCTCGATAAGACCATGTCGTCTTCTGCTGTCGCGGGTGGACCGAATGCCACGGCTGACAGCACCATCCCAGACTCTCACTTTCCCACCGCTGAACAACCCAACATCGAAGTTCACCCTGTTGAGGCAAAGAACTCTTATGAACCAGAGCCACGGAGCTCGTGCATGTACGAGAAAAGCAGTTTCCCGACACATTTGGGTGGAAGTGGTGTAGCCTGGAATGGCAGCCAGGAAAACAGCGTAAAATTTTCGAAAGGCTCAAACGAGACCGCCGCCAAAGCTTACAGCTGTGGAAACTCTATGACTGCAGAATTCGACATGTTGCAGACCGGGTTGCCGTCCAATGATGATTTCGCCAGACCCGCACGGTACCCGGCTCGGGCCGCAAACCGTGCTTACGGATCTGCAAACAGCTCAGTTGGGGCCAGCCTCCACCAGTCGGTGGAAGGACCGAGGTTGAGCAACCAATGGTATCGTACACAGCCTCGCTCGGGTCGCATGGGCGTCACTCCAGGCGAACCGTTCCCAGGTTTCAGTCGCATCCAGTTCTCCGGACCAATGACTGGACGAAACCAAACCCCATCGGTTGTCCAGTTTGGTAACAGCTGTCCAAGCCCCCACGTCCAGGTCCCTCAAATCAGCCAATCTCAGATGTCGCCCCGACTGAAAACCCCCAACAGCCGCACGAACCCCCACGCCGCCGCAGCCGCTGCTGCAGCGGGACAGATGTGCGTAGTCCCGCCGACGTTGAATTCCTCCATGTATCCTTCCGAATGCTATCCTTGGCCAGTTGCATCGCACCAGGGAAACAGGCACTCAAATCTCCGAGTCCCGGCACAGTCCGCCAACTGGTCTCTTGCACCGTCGCAGAATAGTGCTGCGTATAATCAGGCCGTAGGAAGTCATGCGAATCCTCATCACCTGCAGGAAGGAAACCAGCGCCAGGTGGGAAACGTGTCAAGCGTTGGTTCAGTGAACCGTGGTGGATTTGGTGCCAGAACAATGCCAGTCATGCCGGGGCAGTACTCGCAGACTTCGCCAAATTGCAACCAGGTGTGTATAATTTAAGAATTTAATCAGTATCTTTTTAATCATCATTAGTATTGCTAGTAGCTAATGCCAGCCTTTTGACGGAAGTAGATGCCGGTGGATGACCTCCAGTGTTTTGTGTCAACTTTCAAGTCCACTAATTTTTGACTTATGTGTAATATACCTGAATCTAATTCTGTTGATTAATGATTTATGACAATGTAATCTTTCATTTATGAACATTTCTGTTGCTTGAAATTTTTTTAAAGGTGTAATGCAGTCAGTGCATGATGTTATATGATAAATTAATTGCTTTGAATTAGTATGTTTAAATAATGCATTGAATTATTCAGTATATTGATGGTGTTAATGACTGATGAAGTGCTATTATCTTAGATGCTTAGACCATGCATTCCTACATACAATTGTTTTCCGTTGACAGGTAACTAGTACGACGGACATGGCGCCGTGCTTTGAAGGCGATGACCAACTCGGCCTCACCCTCAACTCCATTGATTCCACTTGCTTCATGGACAACTTGAGTTCAATATCTATCGAGAACATGCCTCCATCGAGTCCCGGGGTTCCGCCCGTGGCCCCGCCGGCCACAAACGAGCCCCGGCCAGTCGCCATGGGGGGCCCGAGCCGTTTACGACGAGCGTGGTGTCTTACCGACGTCATATCTCAATTCGTACAACATGGTCGTCAATGACATGAGTTCAGTTCTGACGCAGCTTGTTGAGGAAAATAAGTACCTGGGCATCCAGGGATAGGATGGGTAGTAGGGATTGAGAGCAGTTACGAATTTAAATATCTGCATCTGTGTCATTGAGAGAAGTTACGAATGGTGGTAGAGCGAGTGTCTGGGCATTTGGCATAGGGAGTACTTAGTTTCTGAAGATAGACGAGTGCCTGGACTTCCAAGGATAGAGGGAGTATTTGGACATCAGGGGGTAGTTGAGTACAAGATCTTCCAGGGATAGAAGTATCTGGATCTCTAGGGTAGAGGGAGTACCAGGACTAATAGTACTGCTGCTGTCGAGATGTGGAAGTCTTTGGACATCCAGAAATTGGGCAGAAGTTTGAATTTAAACGAGGGCCAAGGAATCAGGTAACAGATTGCAGTTTTACTGTAAAAACAACAGCCTATAAAAATAAGTGCCTGGAATTCTAGGGAGAGTAGGCGAACCTTGGCGTTGAGGAATGGAACCGCTCACACAAACTGAGTGCATTGGAAGAAAATCAGTAACTTGATGCTCAGTACTTTCAAAATCATTTGTACAGGTTAGACTGTACAGGTTGCGAGTTGTTCATTATGTCAGAAATAAATCATTGCAGAAAAGGTGAGACAGTAACAGCGACGATGTTTAAGTCACCTTGCTCCCCTTATGTCAATTCCAACGAAAATTGCACAAATCTTCAGGTCATCCCTACGAGAAATGGATGGATTTAAGACCTCGAGTTCCTTTGATGCCCTTTGGCTGAATAAAGCTCCTAAAATCTTTGGGTCAAAGCAATAATTCTGGAGAAAAGACGAAAGGCAAAGCTCGACTTCTGTATCGAATAAGCTGCTGCACTGACAGTCAAAGCTCAGCGTTTCTTCCATGGATATTATAATCCAAAGGTTGGAGGAACCGATGATTAGTTGCAGTTCGTTGCCGAAGTTTAATCATCTTCAAAAGACAGACGGTTGTCAGGTTTTGTAACAGACTGTAAATATGGTTTTTCTTTTATTATTCACGCGTGAAATCAGTTTGTTTTAAAGTTACATCGTAACCGTCATTAGTGAAATTTTCTGTAAGTGCCTTAGGCAGGTCATCGAGTCGAACAACAAAGTGTGTTCTTTGCCGTGTCTTTTATATCTCTGTAGTCTATTTCGGATCCATCATCCAGTCTATTGAGACTGTTTCAGTGATCCAGTGATTTTGTGTATGCTCCATATACAGCTGATGGTTTTTCTGCATAGTCTGTCGTACCTGTAGAACTGTGTCTAAGAGCAAGTTGCCTCAGATTATACTGAATTTTAGAACTTTGTTCCCCGTGCTAAAGCACAGCTTATTGCTTTTTTTGTTTTTCAATTTCCATTGTATTTTTCGTTTTCTTGTAATTATAAACGGGAATTGTCTGTAAGAGTGAGTTGCCTCCAAGTATAGGTTAAATTGGATTTTATAAAAAAAATTCCTTTGCTGAAGCACAGCTTGATACTTTAATGCTTTTTCCATTTTTGAATTGTTTTTCTTATAAGTACAATGGAAACTTCTTGTCATGCAGAGTAGTATAACATAAATTCTGTTACTACTCAGTAGGGATCCTAACTTTAATTTGGCTTTAGAATTTACACTCTTTGTTAAAGCAATCTCTCATTGTAGACCAGTACTTTGTTTGGCAGCCACATGTAGTGTTATTGAGATGTACTAGTGTACTATGTTAAAGCAATACTGCCAGAAAGTTATATAGTACCTTAATAAATGTGCAGCAGTTTCGTGTATAGTTTTCTTTGAGCCTATTAGTTTTATTAATGGCTGTCAGTTTTATTATTACCTTCACATCATATCAATTTTTATTTATTATTTTAGCTATAAACACAATCAACTTTGTTTATTTTAACTTATTATTATTTTTATGACATAATTTCAGCTATAATCTGTACAGTCATTAGAATGTTCAATTGGTTTTGATATTATTGCAGCTTTAGTTATGATTTTCAATCACAGTGATAATGTTAATTGTTACTAAAACTTCTGCCAAACATCTAAGTTTGGAATAAGGAATTTGTTCATATACGTTGTTCCAACTGTAAGGGGTTAAAGGAACTAACAAATAAATATTTGAAAAAGTTTCATTAATTACATTGTAAAATTTTACACTCAGTGTCATCAGTTAAATTGTAAAATGTTTGTAAATCGTGATTTTAAATGTACTAAAAGCTTCAATTAAGTGGCCTCTGATAACCTCTTTTGCCTAACCTGGACTAGGATGGCTTCAGAGTACATTTCTGTAAGAAGGTCTGTATAAATTTACAGAATGTATGAATGAACCAATGTGTATGTAAAACAGATTGAGATTTGAACAAGACTAAGTATCATAATTATAGTAATTGTAACTTGTTGTAATACACAGGAACCTCCTTATAAAACACCGCTATAATGTGAATTCTGATATAGTACAGCCAAAGTTCATCTCAACCGTTGAAAACGACCTCTTTATAATGCAACTTTTGGTCACGATCTAATGTGATCATGACATGTATACAGCAGTTCCAATGTTCTAATTTCACTCTACAGATTTTCAGCTGTTTGTTTTGTTCTGTTTGGTAGTTGAACTATTTTTTAACTATTGTTGACGATGGCAATAGCAGTCACAGATGCTTCTGCGAATTCTCTCATCTTTCAGCCATTTAACAGCAAAATAATCGGTTTGTTTACGGTACGCAGTGACGTGGAAATGTTAATTAGGAAATGTAGTCTACTGCATTTTAATGCTTTTTGTTAACTTCAGATTTCACTTTTAATTAGGTGATTTTTAGCTTGCTTTAATTAGCGACGTGTATTTATACATATCTGTTGATATATAACTGTTTTATAATATGAACAGATATGTATGCTGCTGTGCAAGGCACAGGTTATTATGTACTTTGTTAAAAACTTAATGATTTTGTTTGTTCCGGAAGAGATTAACGATCTGTAAATAAATTTAGCCGCCAAAATTTGCTACTTCTGCAAAGAAGTTTTTGTAAATTTCTACAGAGACGCTACGTTGTGGGGTTGGTAGACGATGTATGGTATGTATGAATCGTCTGTGGGGCGCGGATGGTGTAGGGGGAAAAATATGTTCGGTGCCTTGCAGCCGGAGGAATTGCACGTTCTATACCCTGACGGTTCGAATCCACCTCAAGGGGTACTGTTAATAGCAGTGGGTGCACAAGTGTGTAATCCTTTCTTACAGCTGGAGGGGTTTAGCAGGCTCGAATCCACCTCAAGCCGCCGGCGTAGGGACCCTGGGCAAGTCCTTCACTCGCAATTGCTCATGCGCTTCGACGTGAAACTTCGATTCAGTGTCATATTCAAACTGTAGTCGGGAGCGCCTCTGAGTAGAAATCTTGAAGGGTTACGCTATATAAATATCTGAAATGAATGAATGAATCTGGATGTGTTGTGTGATATTGACAGTTTTCTAACAAGATGGGGCCATCCATTTAGTATGCACGCAGAAATTCTGGAAAAATTGACCTCCGACTCCCTCCCCATACGCGTGTGTACCTTTAGCACCCCCCATCTGTGTACGTACGCTTGACACGCACCCTACCCCCTCCCCGAATCCTATAGAACGTTCTATATCCTGACGGTTTCCTGACTGAATAGGGCAGGCGGCCAAACTGTCGGGACTCGCACTGGGAGCGCTACTGCAAGACAGTTAATAGCAGTCACAGGTAATGGGCACAAGTGTGTAATCCTTTCCCACAGGAAATTGAGGTTGGAGATGGGTCCGAAGTTAGACAAGTTGCATGGTGTCAAGGTCAGGTTTATTTTCAGTATGTGACTATAGCCAAAGTTCAATGTTTAATAAACGAGGTCCTAGTTCGAACAAATCATTTCCTCAACAGAAAGCTCTTGCAAACACTAAACTTAACACTTTAACGACGAGCTGCGCTGGTCTCCCAGTCACTTTTAGTACACTGTCGTTAAGTGTTAATTGGCAGCGTTTGTGAAAAGTAGGAGTTAAAGTTTGGGTCTAGGAAAAGAACACCTATGGGTTGTGGCATGTATAGAAATTTTGCAAAGGGAACTAGAAGTGAGGTCCTTTGTTAGGTGGAGTAGTATGACCAAAGGCCGTTTTAACTTCCTATGGAGCTATAGAAGTTACTTCGTTCTCAAGCAAGACCCACAAGCCCCCCCCGAAGGCTTCCCATCAGCACACCCGCGGTGTCATAGTGTTATAGGGTAAGTTAAATCGGTCTTTGGCAGTGGCGTAACGAAGGGGAGCAGAGAGGGTTGCCGTCCCCGGGCGCAGCACCAGATGGGCGCAAAATTAGCTTTCAGTGGTACACAGTACTATGACAGAAACGATTAAAAGTCAAAAAGAAAATTAAAAGGGGGCGCAATCATCAACCCTTGACCCTGGGCGTTGAAACCCTCCGTTACGCCACTGGTCTTTGGTAATACCACTGGTGGAGAATGCGACCAAAGATTGTAAGAAATAATATGCCCATGTATGTTGAAACCAGTAGAAAATTCATTTAGCAATGTGATTGGAGATACTTGGGACAGAGAAACTATTGTCAGAAGGTGAAAGATCAGTGTAGTGTGCCTACATGTTGCTCTCATCAAACAATCATCACGAATCGGTCGAAAATAGAGAGACATTAATTATATTAGAATACATTACAAGATTAGGCCTACAGGTCAAAATGTTCCATTTCTACTGATTTCTCTTTTCCAAGTTACTTTCCCTTCAAAGACAAATCGGAAGACAACTTTTACAAATGTGTATAATGTTAACTACGTACAACTATCAGGCCTACAATGAAATAACGTAGAATTAATCGTTTACACGCACAGATGTAGGCATGTGCAAACGCTGGTGTACGAAATACTACACGAATTAAAGTTCACAGCAATAAGAAATCGTTAACAAACACAAGATCTACAAAACATAATAAGTATAGTACCAATATACATGTACTTTGATCACTCGCACGCAATAACATCAACATCCACGCAAGCATAATAATTATACTGATGGCGAGTATAGTAGAAAAATACGCAGTCACAGATTTGTTTTAAATACAGGCAATATTCCAACATAAGGCTAAACATAAAAAACTTACAGTATTTTGCAAACAAACGGGATATATATTCTGACGTTGAAAATTTTATCGACTGTGTTTGCACGGTTTCCCTAGACCTATACAATTTCGTCAAACATTTATGGCCAAACTGTATCTTATGGCCAATAATGAAACATTTCAATTAGCCTAACTGCAATTTTAGGCCAACTTTGGATATTTGGAGGCCAAACATTTCAAACAATTCTGACCAATCTTTGTACCTTTTTGACAAACGTTGGACTATTCTTGAAAAACTTTGGTAATTTTTCTGACTAGATTGCAGTTTTTGGACAAACTTTTCCTATTTTAGTCGATTTTCTTTAGGACATTTTAAACACAGATAACGTATTTTAACTTGTAAATGGGACGTGTAGTGTTTTACCTGGCACTATTATAATAGTCCCAGGTTTTACAAGACAATAATCTCAGTGAGCATAATGGGAGCATATTACTATTCAAGCAAACATCTGCAAATCTCGTTTGGCGAGTTCTAGGTTAAATAGCACCATAATAAAAACAATAACAGTAATGAACATGTATACAAACTAAAACAAAATTAGAGCTTTGTTACTATTTCCTAACAATGTAGCCTATAACAACTAAGAACGTCTCCGAAGAGCCGAGTGTAGCTCATCGTAACTCATCGTAACAATTACATTTATATAGCACCTGTATGGTTCTCAGGCGTTATTCTATGGTACAGATACGTAAATATACGAATTCAAAGACTGGAAATGTTTAATAGATAAGTCGACTTTAGGCGAACTCTGAGGCGACACAAACGGAAGACTTGAAATATTTTAGGCACTTTCTAAAAAGATCTGATGATTTCTTAGATTTCTGACCATCTGTTCAGCAGCATGTCTGTCTGTCTAACTATGCCTGGCAGCCTATCTACATGTCTGTCTGTCTGTATGTCTGTATGTATGTATGTATGTATGTATGTATGTATGTATGTATGTATGTATGTATGTATGTATGTATGTATGTATGTATGTATGTATGTATGTATGTATGTATGTATTTATGTATGTCTGTCGGTCTAACTCTAGCCTATGAAGCTGTGTGTCTGTCTCTAAGTGCAGCTGTGAGTTTGTCTGAATTTGCGTGCAGTTTGTGTTTCTGTCTTTCAGTATCTCTCTTTGTATGGCTGCGTGGAAGTCTCTACGTTTGTCAGCATCTTTCTCTGTCTTTCGTTCGTTCATCTGGAAGACCGGTTCTTTAAAAATTGCACAATGCTAGTCCGATGTGTTGAGTTGAAGTCTGTCGAATTTTACCGAATTAATCTCCTGTTTGGCTATTTGCGGTGAGTCAGGTTGCCCTGGTCGCTATAAAAAAACAGACATACACAAACTCTTATTAACGAGGATATTAAATATCAGGCAATTTAATCAGACCAAGCATTTATGCGTATAGGCCTATAGCAATATTCTTTCTAAGAAAATGAGCATGTATGCTTTCGAGTGTGCATGTAATATTGTAAGCTTAGACTGTGTGATTGTGGATATTGAAAAAGTAGAAATAAATACGTATATATATAACCTACACAGTACTGTAAATGTAAAAATATTGAGATCTACAAAAAAGTTTTAAAAACTTAACAATAAACGTAGAACAGACTTTTGTAACTGGTTTATTTACATTCTCCAGACGTTTTAAAAATCCTGACGTATCGTCTCTACCTCTGGAAAAATAAAAAGTAGCTTAACAAGCAACCTGTAGTTCTTGGCCTCCTCTGCTTTTGACATCAGCTGCTTCTCACTTTCCAAAGCTTTCATTTCCACAGGCGAGTACTAAAAACATATTAATATACAACTGAAGCCTAACGCAACAATTTCACGTTCATCTTGGGGGTATTATTACCAAATTGACGGTTTGAATATCACCTTAGAATAACATTGTTAAATAAAAAGAAAGCTGTATGCAAACGAGGCACAATTTCACATTAATTAGATCTAGGCCTGCACCATCCAGGAATTAAAATATCTAGAATGCCTAGGATCACTATTTTATGGAAATGGAGAGAAAAAGTCGTCTCCATAACGGTTCGATAAAATGATGGGAGCTATGCATCAACGTGATGCCGTGCCCCCTAACAACTCCACCTAAAATTGCTTTGTTTCTAGGCCAAGTTTTCGTCCAAAAATATTTTCCGTTATCGATTTCAACTAGCATATTGTGATAGAGGCTCGAAAGCTATAGTCTACAACTCTACAAGATTCAAACACAATTTTGCATTTGGCGGATATGCATCATGCAGAGATATGAGGATTAGGCCTACAGTGCTCGACGCCATGGCTTCTAAGCTTTGTCTAAAGTTAAACTATGATTTTAGGCCTACATGAGGTCTCTTTTGTCATAAAAAACGAAACGCAGTTTTTCTTGGGAAAATTAATGTCGATCTTTTTTATTTAGCAGAAATTGCTATAGGGCCTAAAATGGCATATTATTTTTACACAATACAAAGCTATTCAAGACTCAGGGATGTATGTAACATAAATTAGACCTACATGGCGTAGTGTCTAATTTAATGAAATAACTGGAAGTAGGCATTTAACCTAACTAGCGCATAATGTATTCTCGATTAGTAACCTATAGTAACGTAGACTAGTAACCCACCATGCCTCCTTCTTCCAGGGCCTTGGCGGCGTCTTCCTTCTGGCGTCTGTGTTCCTCTGGTAGGAGATGGTCAAGCCAGTAGAGTTCTCCCTGGGTGAAGACGAAATCAAGGCACTTGCGGGCTACCATGAGAACGATGAGCTGTACATTCGACACACACAAAATTCGTTAGGCCTAAATGCATCATCATGTCTGGACGGTAATCTGACTCATGCGATCATAACTAACGTCATACTAATTATATTAATAGAAACTATCCGTCTAATAACATATCCAATTAACGACATTAATGCAACATCGGGCCTTCTCGGTCGTGGGACCGAGTATCTGGAATGGGCTTCCTCTGTAGCTCCGTCTCCTATCTAGGAACTCTTCACCTGCATTTTATACCTCTCTGGAAACTACTCTTTTCAGCCGTGGTTGGGCCGGGAGCGCCTCTGAGTAGATATCTTGAAGGGGCGCTGTATCAAGTTTCTTTGATCGATCGATCGATCGATGGATTGATTGATTGATTGATTGATTGATTGATTGATTGATTGATTGATTGATTGACATCTTAACAGTGCCAGATTTACCATTAAGTTTTAAAAGTCTACAGCTTAGGGCCTCAATCCGCAAAGGCCTGAAAATGTTTTGAATATATTAATGAATATTAAAATTACTTTAAAAATTACATTCAAGTAGGACTATTGTTTCCATGCATGGTAGGCTATGCTATATTAAAATCTATGATAGAGCTTAGCCAAACAAATGATAAAATTTAATATGTAATCAGTAAATGCATTCATTTGAAAATAATTTGCACTTTTCACTTTAAATTCATTCATTCGGGAATTTATATAGCGCCCCTTCAAGGAAACTACTCAGAGGTGCTCAAAATGCCTTGCTATTAAATAATTAAAAAGCATATAATGTCCCACTTTCCAACTATCGTTTTCATATTTAGGCCTACGAGTATTCACTTTCAAATCATCCTAGTGACAGTGACCAGGTCGATTATACCCACAGCATTGCCTCACTTAGAACAAGGGAGAAATCTAACGGGGTCACTTGCGACTCTGCCCCACCCCTAAATACCGATTGAAGGGACCATGGCGGAGTATCCCCCTCTGGATCGCTCAGTGCATATGGAGTAAAGCATGATTACCATCAGAGGCGAAAATCGGTACTTTTCGAGAGCCAGATTTTTGCATGTTTTCTTGGGAGGGGGGACAGATAGGCCTAAGTCAAAACTTGAGGGGGCAGAGGGGGACTCCCCCCCCCCCATGATTTACGCCACTGCTTACCATGACGGGGAAGGCGATGGACGTCATCTTGATCTGTTTGACGACCCACATGCCGATGAAGCAGGCGAGCTGTACGAAGGTGAACAGGTGGACTCTCATTGTCTTCACGTGTCGCAGGTAAATGAGGTCAGGCTGGTACTTGACCGGCATCAACATGATCCCGATTCTCTGTATGAACTGGAACAGATCACCAACAACATATCTGTTTATGCATGTATGATACTGTGATATGTATGTATCCTATATATGTACAGGGCTGTAGACGAGGGTATACGCGGGTATACAGCGTGTACTCACCTCACAAAAGTTTTTCTTTAGTATACTCAGGGCTGTAGACGAGGGTATACGCGGGTATACAGCGTGTACTCACCACATTCTATACTAGTCTATAACCTATAAACTACAATAAAGACTAGAAAGCAAAAAAAGGTCATCCGAAATTTGTTTTTCCGGAGCCACTGATAGGATATACTGTAGCGTGTACTCACCTCTCATTTTACCACTACAGCACTGTATATGTATATAGGTATACATATTTGTACATTGTACAAATTGTACATACATACATATCTAGTATTGTCTTACATATATACATACATAAATACATAAATGCATGCATGTATGTATATTATATTCATGCAATTGTGTATCTATATATCGACATATGTATGCAACTGTTGGTTATTTATTTACTGAATTCGTAACTCTCAAAGGCAGACAGACAGACAGAAAGACAGACAAGTAAAGCAACATAGACAGAAATCCACACAGGCAGACAGATGTAAGTAGTGAATGGACCACTGATTGATGGACAGAAGTGACGTCACGTCACATGACCTACACTAGTGACCTACTGGTCTATTCACTACTAATACAGATACACATAGTGGCAGAGGGTAATTTCAGACCTACCTGTACTCCTCCCAACGAGGTGATACCCATGTAGAGAAAGACACCGTAGAGGACGGGCATTGGTATCAGCTTAAACGAAACGAATAGTACATTACGAATATTACCTCATTTGAGATTCAGGAACATTAAGAAAACCAGCGCATTATAAGAACATTATGTGCAGCACTCTGGTTTCATATGACAACCGTTCCCGTAAGGAAGCTTGTCCAGTTGAGCTGAATGAGCCTTCCAGTCTAATATCAAGCTTCTACTGTTGATAGATGCCTGTAATAAACGCCTACTAACCTTAACTTAGGCTTAGGTTATCCTACTCTGACCTTATCTTACTTTCTACACTACATTACCTTCTCATGTGTGTGTATGATGTATGTATGTATGTATGTATGTATGTATGCATGTATGTATGTATGTATGTATGTATGTACCTGTGTATGTTCGTATGTATATGTATGCGTATGAATAAGTTTACCTATGCATATATTTATTTATGTATCAGTTCAATATAAGATTATTTTCAGTACGTCACAACAGTGTGGCTATAATTATGACTATCCAACTGATTAGACCATAAGCTTTCTACTAAGACAGATGGAAAATGTCTGCTGGACAGAGCCAGATGCAACAGTACATCGGTCGGCCTAAAGCCCTAAGCATATAGAGGATGACTTAATTTGCAATATCTTCCATGACCCTACCTTCATTTGTCATATCTTCCATGACCTTACCATAATTTGCCATATCTTCCATGACCTTACCTTAATTGCCACATATTCAATGACCTTGCCTTAATTTGACATATCTTCCATGACCTTACATTAATTAGCCATGAACTTACCTTAATTTGCTAAATCTTACCTTACCATGCCTTGCAATACCTTGTACATTATGTCATAACATAAATCTTACCCGCAAAAGGGAAGTCAGAAGTGTTGAAAAGCCTATCAACAGATGTATGCAAATTCCAGTTACACGCTGTTCCCTAAAAAATCAATAAATCAATAGTTTACTAATAAATTATTTTTTCTTCATAATAGTATTTTCTCGGTCGAATGATCGGTCGGACTAACATTAAAATAAAAATCACAATAATGCAAGTTCAGAAAAATTACACGGAATATATAAAAAACATCTAAAACAACAAAACAAATTAGCAATAAAATATAAAAAAGACAACAATAATAATAAATAACGTAAATGAAATAATATTTTGAGTCTACCTGACTCCAACGATCTGTGGTCGTTCTCCGGGAACCGAGACTTCAGATTCGCGCATAAGACTGCGAACGTGTGTTATGGCTCGGACGGTGGCGGCAACGAACCAGGGCAGACCCACGAAGGAACAGATGAGGATGAGGAAGGCAAGGACGAAGAGATCCAGATGGTAACCGTGTCCCTTCTACAATATCCAACAGATCCAATGGCATTAACTGCTGTCCGAATGTCATCTGTTACTATTTTATCTGAACCAACGACCTTATCTGATCTGAGCCAATGACCTTATCTGAAACAATGATCTTATCTGAAACAATGATCTTGTCTGAAACAATTATCTTATCTGAGACAGTGTTCTTATCTTATCTGAAACAATGTTCCAGTGTGATTCTCCTTACAGATTTTATTTTAGTTATAGTTACAGTTATAGTTAATGGTTTATTATTTTAGTTATAGTTATAGTTAGTATTATATTTTAGTTATAGTTATAGTTATAGTTAATGGGATTTTTATTTTAGTTAATTTTAGTTACTACTTAGTTACTAAAATTAAGGCTATAAGCAAAATTGTGTGTATTATTAACCTACAGTGTTTCACAATTTGCTCAGAGCTTTGAAAGCCTTTGAAGCATGGGTGCATTCAGCTTCATGAATACACGAGTTTCCAAAGTAACTGACAAATTGCATTATAAAAATATCGCATTTTTCGTTCTCATTTATGTCGAATCGTCCATATTGCACTTCCTATTTTTATTTTTTGTATTAACGAAAATAAAGATGGATTTTCGTTATTGTTATTTTCGTTATAGTTATAGTTATAGTTAATGATATTTTTAGTTATAGTTATAGTTATCGTTAACGAAATCATTTTATTTTCGTTAACGAACATTTTCGTTATCGTTATCGTTAACGAGAATCACACTGCAATGTTCTTGTCTTAACTGAGCCAGTGACTTTATCTGATCTGACCCAATGACCTTATCTGAACCAATCTATCAGATCTACTCTGTTTTAGTTCTCTAGCAACACCAAATGCGTAATCGATGAGAGTGAACGTCACAACAAATACAGACAGTAAAATCAGCCACCATTGTCGGCTGGAGCATGACTTTGTTTATGGCCTTTATCAATCTATACCTAAAGAGCGATCTGATTTGTAGTCTTGAATTGTTGATGGTTGGTTGGCTACAAATTAATGATTGATTGATTGATTGATTGATTGATCCAATCCTAACTTTTTAAATCTAAATTATCTGAACTGATCTGGTCTGATCTGGTTTAACCGCATCTGATCTTATCCTATCCATACAAAGTGATTTGATCCGATCCTATTCAATCAATATCATCAAATAATCTGAACTGATCTGGTCTGAATTGATTTCAAGACCTACCCAATGTAATCCAATGTAATCTAATCCAATCCAATCCAAAGTAATCCAATCTAATCCAATATAGTATAATAAAATCCAATCCAAAGTAATATGATCATCTAATCTAATGTAATAGAAACCAATGTAATCTAATCTAATCCAAAATAATCTAATGTAATCCAAAATAATCTAATCCAATGTAATCTAATCTAATCCAAAATAATCTAATCTAATCCAATGTAATCTAATCTAATCCAATAGCATCTAATAGAAACCAATCCAATGTAATCTAATCTAATCCAAAATAATCTAATCTAATCCAATGTAATCTAATCTAATCCAAAATAATCTAATCTAATCCAATGTAATCTTATATTTTGGATATAAAAGAAGTTTTGAGCATCTGACCTTCAGCTTGTGTTCTTTGCGGTTGATGATGACGGAAGTGATCTGCTGATCCAGGAAGACAAGTATGGTCGCCAGTATGGCGGGTATAATGCTCATAGGTATCAGCCACCAGTACGTAGTGTTGAGTGGGTTCACCAACCAGCCTCTATAATAGAAAGAGGCATAACCGCTTTTAAAAGCTGCCACATAAACGACGCTATAACTTAATATCTGCAGAGAGTTCCCTTTGCAGGAACTTCCACCAGGCAATTGCATTCTCCGTCGTGGGCCCCGTCGACCATTTACAACGGTCTCCCATTTGAGCTACGTCTGCTACCAAGGATATATTCTTCTGCCTTTTTCCTGTCTTTAAAGACCGTTCTTTTCAGCTGTGGCTCGGTAGCGACTCTGAATAGGTATCTTGATGTGGCGCTATATCAAGTTTGTTTGATTGATTGATTGATTGATTGATTGATTGATTGATTGATTGATTGATTGATTGATTGATTGATTGATTGATTTGATTGATTGATTGATTGATTGATTGATTGATTGATTAATTTATGGATTTATTTATTGATTGATCACCAATATCAAAGTGACATGACGGACTATTCGATTGAGCGCTGGTCTGAAATCAAACGAACGGACTGTTGCTTGAGCACATTTTTCTCTGCTACTCGGCAGGGTCAGTTTGTATCAGCGTAAATGGGAAGCAAACGCTCAGCCTTTGATACCCTAGTCCCGCGTCCAGAACCTTGGAATTCGTCCATTGTCAGCTGGAGTAGGAAACGAGGACCTGCCCCACGTTCCACTATATAGACGCGGCGTAGGAACTTAACTTTAACTGTGTTCAATTAAAAACCGTAATCGTCATTCATTCAGTCCTTCTTTTGCTTTCTTTGTACACACAGGCCCGCCGAGAGGAAGGGGGCAATGCCCAGGCCCAGCGACTTTTAGGGTTCCGAGCTGGGCCCGCAATGAATTTATGAAAAATAATATAAGCTGAAGCAAATTAAAACTGTTCAACATCTGTTGTGAAGCAAGACAGACTGAATGGTCTTGCAACTCTTGCAATCGAATAGGCCTATGATCTATCAAAATCATTTAACTACGAGGATATTATAAACGATATTGCTGCAGCTACATCCAGAAAAGTTGCTTTTTGATTATCAAAAATTTGAAAATTAAATTTGTTAAATTAACAACTGAATAAAAATCGTAATTGCATATATAAATACAACATCATCAGCTCGTCCCCGCACTTTTATTATTTCAGTTTGTTCCTTAAAAAGATTTTCTCATAAAGCCTAAAGATAGTTTAGAGGCCCGTGACTGCTCTGCCTAGGGCCCGGAATTTCTGTCGCCGCCCCTGTACTGTACACAGTGTTACCACAACATTTTTGGAAAAACATAGATGACCGCTTAAAAATTAGACACGATTTTCAGGAATTATGAAATTTTTCGGAAATCTAGTTTAAAAAAAGTACTTTATCACGTCCCACCACTAAGAATTGCTGAAAAAAAAGACGTACCCTTGCTAAAAAAGTACCTTTTTTAACAAGTAAACCTTCCTTGGAAAAAAACATAGATTTCTAGAAAAAACGTAGAAACATAGACGAGACAAAAAAAACATAGATCTTGGAGGAAAAACATAGGAGTGGTAACACTGACTGTACACCTATCACGTACCTGTCGCGTCGAGTTGGAACGAATTCCGCAGGAACGTTCAGTTTCGGAGTAGCGACACCAAATCCGAAATCGATCAGAGTGAAGGTCACAACAGACAGAAAGACAGCAAAGTCAGCCACCGTTGAACGAACCTGTTGAATAGAACAGAATAGAATAGAATTTAATAGATTAGAATTTAATTTAATAGAACATAGCAGAATTTAATCGAATATGAATAGATTTGAAGTGATTTGAATAGAACTAAATTTGATTTGATTGCGTCCCTTGCTTTTCGTGTTAAACTTGTGTTTTTTTTAGTACTGAATAACATGGCAAGCTGCCACTTTTGGTTATTGTTGTGTGTGCACGGACATAATAAACCAGCGGGAGGGAGACTACACTTGCTCCTTGTGTGCTAGATCCTATCATGCAACTTGTATTACTAACAGAGACAATACTTTGACTGTGGACTCCTGGAATTGTAATGAATGTTTAAAGGGGACACACGAATCTAATGAGAAACTAAACTTACAATCTAAAATTTCAGACATAGGTAAACTTCCTAAACTCAACTCTTTGAACACAACAGACAATGATGATCTCAGGAAACCACTTTTAAATAATAAAGACTTAGACTCTGATATTAATTACTTTGTAGACCTTGTCAGGGAGTGCGAGTACTTAGCTCCTTCTCAAGCATCCAATAGATTTCATACTGATCAACCATCCTTTGCCATCTTACATCTTAATACTAGAAGCATCATCTCTAAACTAAACGAGGTTCAAACTCTATTACAACAATTGCCTACTTCAATTCTTGCTGTCACTGAGACCTGGTTATCTGACAACACCGCTGATACAGTCCATATTCCTGGCTACACCTTTACATACAGGAATAGAAGGGAGGGAAGGGGAGGAGGTGTCGGGTTGTTTACTAGGGAGGATATTAGTTATAAGGAAATGATCATCCCCACTTCTTTTACCTCTTTTGAAAGCTTATTTATTAACATTCCATCTACAAAAAATACGGATATTGTCGTAGGAGTCATATACAGACCACCTGGTACTAATCTAGATTTCTTTAATACTGAATTTGAATCTCTAATTGACTTGCTAACCACTTATAAAAATAAAAATAAAAGGATATTTATAACTGGAGATTTTAACATTGACTTATTGGCTTCAGAGACTCATAATCCCACTGCTGACTTCACCAACTGCCTTACCTCTCACCACTTTCTCCCCATGATCCTCCAACCTACTAGAATAACTCCCACTACAGCCACCCTGATTGATAACATCTTCACTAATTCTCCTGCCTCTGTCACTAACTCTGCTATAATAATATCTGATATTTCGGATCACTTACCCATTATAACCTGGATTGAGAATACTTCTAAACCCTTAAATAAATTAGGTAATCCTCAATTAGTAAGGACCGTAAATGATGCTACCACCTCTAACTTTAGACTATTACTAGACAAAGTAGACTGGTCACCAGTTTTATCACTTTGCAGCAAAAATGAATCTGACCTAGCATATGCTTTATTTATAAAATTAATACAGCTTAATTATGACCAAGCTTTTCCTTTAAGGCTCAGAACCACTAATAAAAGAAAAGCAGCTCAGAATCCTTGGATGACTCAAGGACTATTAAATTCTACAAAAAAGAAAGAAAAACTATACATTAAATTTGTAAAAAATCCTACTCTGGCAAATAAAGCCATATTTACCGCTTACCGTAATAAGTATAAAGTAATACGTACTAAACTGGAACAAGACTATTATAGTAATGAATTTGCTAAATATAACCATGACATCAAAAAAACTTGGCAACTAATTAAATCCATCGTTAGTACTGAAAATAAGGATACGATTATAAAAGAAATAGTAGTTAATGGCAATAAAATAGATGACTCTGAACTTATAGCTGATAAATTTAATACCCATTTTACGAACTTACCTAAATCTCTAGCACAAAATATACCTCTATCAAAAAAATCATATCAAGATTATATGCCGGCCTCTTCACTGAATTCCTTTGCTATGCTACCGACTTCTTCCTATGAGCTAATTGCTATCAACAAAACCCTTAAAGATACTCACAGCACTGGACCTGATGACCTCAATCCGCATGTATTATCGCCACTTATGGATATACTAGCAACTCCACTAAGCGAAATAATAAATTGCTCGATTAGAACTGGAGAGGTGCCATCTGATATTAAATTAGCTAAAGTAATACCGATTTATAAACAAGGAAATAAAAATGAGGTTTCTAACTTCAGACCTATCTCTATATTACCTTTTTTTCCAAGTTGTTTGAGAGGGTTATGTATGACAGGCTGTACTCTTTTATTAGCCAATCTAAAATCCTTTACCCCTTCCAACATGGCTTTCAGCCAGGGCACTCTACATATATGTCACTAATTGATATTAATAAAATCTCTCAAGCCATGGATAACAATGAATATTCCATTGGAATTTTTCTCGACTTGGCCAAAGCATTCGATACGGTTGACCATAAAATCTTGTTATACAAACTTGAAACTTATGGAATCAGAGGAGTTGCACTTGCATGGTTTTCAAGCTACCTAAATAACCGACGCCAGCAAGTTTCTTGTAATGGCAAGCTATCAAGTTTTCAAAACATAGTCTTTGGGGTTCCTCAAGGCTCAATACTTGGGCCTCTACTCTTTTTAATATACATCAATGATCTTCCCAATTCTGCATCTCTTCTTCATTACATTCTCTTTGCAGACGACTCCAATGCCTTCTACTCACATGCCTCATATGACCAATTAATTAAAATAGCAAATAATGATCTAGAACTAGCTAATGACTGGTTTAAAGCCAACAAACTCTCGCTTAACCTATCTAAAACAAATTACATCATCTTCAGGTCTAACAAAAAACCTGTTCCAACTCCTGACAATGCTCTGACAATTGATAATAAGTTAATTCCTCAAGTCTCTTCATCTAAATTCCTAGGGGTTTACATTGACCAACACTTAAAGTGGGACATACATATTGCCGAAATTGCTAAAAAAATCTCTAAAAACACTGGAATAATTCGCAGGTTATCCTATCTGCTTCCAACACACATACTCAAAAATCTTTATTTTACACTTATACATCCTTATTTAAACTATTGCAATTTTGTCTGGACTTCTACATATGACACTCACTTACTAAAACTAAACATACTACAGAAAAAAGCCATAAGAATCATTACCAAATCTCCTATCAACACCCACACTGACCCACTGTATTTGCAACTTAACCTCCTGAAAATATCTCAGATTAAATTTGTTCAAACTAGTATATTTATGTACCAATATGAGAATAACCTCCTCCCACAAGCTTTCTCAGCCTACTTCAAACCAAACTTACTCGACAAGGCCATTCGAAATAATAGAGTCTACATAAGCATATTTGCCAGAACAAATACCCGAAAGTTTTCTATCAAGTACCAGGGTCCCCTCATATGGAATAGCATACCAGAATGTGTTCGTGCAGCCATGAGCCTAGCCTCATTTAAAATTCAAATCCGTGCACACACAATAAAAAATGTTAAATAAAAAATGTTAAATAACATTGCAATTATTCAGTTCTTTTTTGGTTTTATTGTCTTTTGTTTCACCTTAAGGCGGAGGGAAACTACCTCAACGCAATTATTTCTGGACTCCCAAGCTACTGCCACTGTGTTAAGTACTTGTCACTACTAAGATTTGTTGATATTATTTTGCAATTAGGCCCCCATTCAGCGGGATTATTCCCTTCGGGTGAGCCTATTGCTCCCTTGTTTATTCTGTGATAATTGTATATCAAATGATTATGCTTTGTGTCTAACTACTGTTAAATATTACTTGTTTTGATTTTTGTTATTGGGACCAATAAACAAATTGAATTGAATTGAATTGAAATGTAGTCCAATGTAGACTGGACTAGTCTTAACTAGCGTAGACTATAATACTAGACTATAATTACTATCCTGGACTGGGTTAGACCTGACTAGAATGAGCTCGTCACAAGATTAGAATAGATAACATCACATTTGATTTTTCTAGGTGATATCAGATAAAATTATATCAGTTTGAGAGTTTAAATACGAATCTTTTTAACAAGACCATTTGTAGACTACAGTAGATCACATTAGATTCCAATAGATTAGATTATATTACAGATTAGATCACAGTAGATTAGATTATTATTATAGGTAAGATTCCAATAGGTAAGATTCCAAAAGGTTAGATTACAATGGATTAGACTACAATCAGTAAGATTATGATAGATTAGAATAGTTTCGATTACAGTGGATTAGCTTATAATTAGATCAGACTAAAATCGACTGACTCTTGATGGGAAGATTCTCATGTTTCGGAAGACGCGGAAGAAGTAAGCCAGTGAGAAGGTTCCGAGGAAGAGGATGAGGGAGAGGAAGAAGACGTCAGCGACTGACTCCGTGACGACCCGTTCTCCACATGCAGGACCAGTCAGGTTCCAGCCCTCGAGAGTACAGTCTTTCTCTGAGATGCACTTGGCGTTGACTTCAATGCGCCGGTGAAGGGTCGTACATTCCTCTGGGTAACGCGACGTCCAGGGTCTAAATCAGACGCACATAGAGGGAGCTATAGGTAGGTTATAGGTAGATACAGGTGACTTACATATTTGTTCATTAGATGGATGGATGGATCGATGGATGGATGGATGGATGGATGGATGGATGGATGGATGGATGGATGGATGGATGATGGATGGATGGATGGATGGATGGATGGATGGATGGATGGATGGATGGATGGATGGATGGATGGATGGATGGATGGATGGATGGATGGATGGATGGATGGATGAATGAATGGATGCGATAGACGGATGCGATGGATGAATGGATGGATGAATGGATGGATGATGGATGGATGGATGGATGAATGGATGGATGCGATGGATGGATGGATGGATGAATGGATGGATGAATGGATGGATGATGGATGGATGGATGGATGGATGGATGAGAGTGCATGGATGCGGGAAGGATAAAAGGAGACGATGTCTGTCTGTACGTAGGCATGTATATATATATGTAAACTTATATATATATATATATATATATATATATATACAAGTATGTATCTATGTACATATTTATGTATGTATGAGTGTAATTGTATATTTCATATTGATATAGCGCCACCTTATACAGACTCATCGGAGGCACCTAGCATAATGATACCATGATCGAACAAAATTGTCTTCAAGCGTAGGCAGAGAAGAGGCAAACAGAGGATGTATATGTAATAATATATATACATATATACTATATATATTTCTTAATATATATATATTTCTGTATGTTATTATGTGTGTATGTATGAATGTATGTATCCCTAGGTATGCAATATGCATACAAACGTCTTTTAATGTCAAACGGATATCTGAAGATAGTACGACAAAGATAATGTTAACATTATCAATCCGTTATAGGCTAATAACAGGGCAAAATCAGCCTAAATTTATCAGTTGTTTTAACTACTAACTCGGTCTCTGTTTCATTGCCGTCTGTTGAATTGAACACTGCAAATAGAAATACCAGAAAATATAAGAAAATGAAAGATCATGTTAGCAGAGGCATGGCAATGTTTAAAAACCTTACAAATGTATGAAAACACTAAGCAGTGTCTGAAATGTAAACAAATTAGGAAATTTTAAGTCAGGTCAGGTAGGGTATGCCAAAGGTACAGATGGACCCAAGGCAGAAGCAATTTCAACCAACCTATTGGTCTAAGTAAGCCCTCAAAGCATACAAATGAATCGAAAACCGAACGATTTTCTTTCAAAAACAGCACACTCAAAAATACCTAAACTAGATCCAACACCGACTGTCCTTCTTCACATAAAAGAAAATTAACTAAACCCAACCGACTGCTGTACTTGCACCAAAACATTCTCGAACCTCACCCAAAACTTACTTGCTCTTCCTATCAAAAACTATCCAAAACAAACTCAAAACTGATAGCTTTCTCCAGCAACACCTTCACAAAACTATTTCCAAAACTGACTGCTTCCTTCAAATCAAAACCTCACCACAACTAAACCAAGAAAGACTTTCTCACCAAAACTCCCGAAAACTAAACCCAAAGCGACTGCTTTAATTCTACCACATCCTTCCAAAAAGCAAACCCAAACTGACTGTTTTTTCGAACAAATTTTCCCAAACTCATACCCAAAACTGACAACATAATATGCATATTCCCATAAGAGACCTTGATTAGAAAGTGTTCTTACAGGAATTTGTGCTGTTCCATGCACTCGATAATGGATCCTCTATGAAATCTGACGGAATGCAGTAGCACAGGAAGCCCGGATCCTCACGAACGACTCCCCTGTGGACTGGTGTCTGATAGTAGATCTCGGCAATCTTCGTAAAGGCTTCGTAAATGAAGATGACTGAGATGAGGATCGCGAAGCTCTCTTCTGTGAAACGGGTGATGTACTGGACCAGTGCCGACAAGTCGAAGGCAACGATTAAGAGGAGGGCCACCATCACCCAGAACCCAATCCAGAAACGAAACGACATGAAGTCGAGTTCGTTTTCCCTGCACGAAAAACCAGCGAATTTGTGAGAACCAACATTCATTACTAATCGTAATCTTGAAATTTCTACAGCGCCCAAAAAGCGAAGTGATGGGAACCAGTTTATACGCAGGCGTTTAGTCAAAACATGATCGATATGCAAGTGAAGGGTTGAAATCGGTTCCAGGTCAAGAAACAAAAGGGTTCAGGCAGGCAGACAGATGGCTAAGGTGAGTGGCGCTACATGAATGATTTCTGATTTCAGTTGCAACGGCGTGTATGCCTACATATATGTCTACTAGGCTACTTCCTCATCTGAAAGTATACAAGTTACTTACAATTCAATTCATTTATCGGTAACCATCCAGAAAGAAAACAGAGCAATACAATTATAGTACAAGATGGCTTTGACATGTTTTGGGTTTCACAGAAGAAGACCCAGAAGGGGTCGTAAACCCCGATAGCCATGGCCACCTGGGTAGTTGATTACATACAAATAATAAGGGATGGTCAATATAGCGCTTTGGATGGACCTAGTTTAAGATAGCATCTAACGATAGCTATAATCATAACTATTGACTTAACATAGACTGCGTCACGCGTTAAGAATAACGGCTAATTAGTGGGGCCTATTACTATTTCCATGTTAACATCTCTTAAGCATCATGGTTAAATTAGTCCACAAATTAGGAAGTAGCGCAGCTTTCGTTTGATTGACCATAAACTAGGTAGCTGGTGGATGGATAGGGGTATCTCGTTCCATAATCTTGTCCCAGCGTGCGCTATCTGACCGAAAATAGGCGTTTGTGCGGGCGTAGGGCAGAGAGTAGGCTATGGCGCTGCATGTCAGCGAGTGGACATAATAATTATGTGTTGCGGTGAAAGAAGTAGCCTATACATGCTAGCTTACCACCAGTCGTTTATTTCCTTTCTCTTTTCCGCATAAAACTCTCCATTCTCCAGCCCACTAGTTTCCAATTTGTCGTTAAATAATTGGTGGAATTATTTAACGAAGTTATTCTCAAATAGTAATGCTAAGCTTATTCTTTTTTTCTATTATTACCTCTAGCTGCAAGCTACGGTTTGGTTTGTCATCTGGCTTGAAGTTTTTATAACAACAACAAAAACATCATCATCTTCATCAATCCGTTCCATGTATCATTTTCCATCTCCGCAGTTATGATGATGTGTGATTATAAATGCAAATTACAAATACACCATAAAAAATACAGCTGGCGGCGTGCTTACTTGCACAGATAGTAGAGTATGGATTCGAAGATGAGGAGTGGCCCCGTGGCACCGATTATCGTGAGGGGCTGACCAGCGAACAGGGCGTAGAGAAAACCGCATATAGCTCCAGACATCAGCGTCTCCATCGTAC